>LTAE01001865.1:7604-37408 GCA_001647135.1 Pontederia paniculata | reverse complement strand
AAAAAAAATAGTACTGCTCGTGCAGCCTTCTCGGTCACGAGCAAGAAAGCATCGAGCTCCCTGCTCGTGCAGAGAAGGAGCGAGCTCGCTCGCGAGCAGGGAGTCTTCTGGGAGAGAGAAGGTTCCCTGCTCGCGAGCAGGGAGTCTTTTGGGAGAGAGAAGGTTCCTGCTTGCGTGAATAGAGTGAACAGAGAGAGAAAGAGAGTACCAGCAGCAGCAGAGCAGACGCGGTCACGCGAGCGAGGGGCGGCGGCAGCAGGGCAGACGTGAGCGAGGGGTGGCGGCAGCAGGGCAGACGTGAGCGAGCGGCAGCAGCAGCAAGGCAGACGCGAGCGAGGCGTGAATGATGGCAGCAGCAGGGCGTGAACGACGGCAGCAGCAGGGCGTGAACGACGGCAGCCGCAGCGCGTGAACGACCGCAGCAAACTCGAGCGACGGCCGTAGGGCAGGCTGCAAGATGGCGTGAATGACTGTCCGGAGGGATGAGAAGATGGCTGCAGACTTGAGCGGCGAACGACGAGCGACGGCGAACGACTGCAGGAGGAGCGACGACGAAGGAATTGGAACGACGGTAAATTAGGGCATCGTAGTTTTACCCCTTTTTTTTACCCGAGTAGTCACGTGATGACATCACGTGGGGCTGAAAAGTCGCTGAAAAAAAAAATGGGATCGGTGGACACGGGCGTGTCCACCGATCTTACGAGCCAGCACGCGATTCCACTCCGTGCTGGCCAAAAACGATTCTGGGTAGGGACGAACTCGTTTTCCTATTACCAACTCGTAGAATCGTCCGATTCTACGAGTTGAGACGCGATTTTGACAACTTTGGTCATGAAACCTTTGTTTGAATGCAAGTTCTTTGTTATTGTTTTTTTCCTTTTTTTGTGATGGCTGAGCAATTCTTCATTGCTGATAACCATTAAAAATCCATGATTTTGCAGTGTGCAGAGTCGGCATTAGAGTCTGTACTTGGTGGGCTTCGTTATACTTACTTTGTTGGCAATGCTCCAATGGCTCATATGGTTGTAGAACCAAAAGACGAGTCATCAGGAACTCCATTAAAGGTATGGCATCTATTATAGTAACTTCTTTGAACCAGGTCAAGTTATCATATTGCTTTTCTAGGTAATTAGTCTCTTGAAAAATGCTAGTCTATCTTGTTTATGTGACTATGTTATTAGGGAGTGATTGCATTTGTCAGATGTGATAATTGACCTTTCATTTTTTCTGCCGTTAGTATGTTTGTTTGAGTTGTTATTTTGGGCTAGTGTTTGTGTTCGTCATTTTTCACAATGGAAAGTAAAAGTTGCGCAAATGAATTTGTGCAATTAATAGATATAATATTCATCTGGCCAGTTTTCTATTTGTACGGTTAACAACTTTGTCTGTGTTGTATATGCAGCCTAAATTGTTCTCAAATAGTTTTTGCACTTCTATTTTCACGAGATTTGAAATATAATCCCGGTGATCATGTCTCATTCTCTTCTCAGAGGTTCTTTTTTAAATCTCAAGTAATTGGTGCAACCAAACTTCACGTGGGAAAGTGCAAGGATTATATATGGGTCACCAAAGATGAATTGATGGAATACTTCCCGGAGCAAGCTTCTTTTTTTAACAAAATGATCATTAGCTGAGGATATCCATCGATGTTGTACTGCACGTTCTGTACCATTGAGCCGAGTATGTTAAAACTCAGCGTCTGGATCAGGTCCCATTTTGTTGCATGCCCATGTTATGGAAGTTGGACATGTTGATGAGAGGAATGCTGACACAAGTCTTCCTTTGGAAATTACCTTGAATATTTTCTTTCTGTTCAGATGAATGTGCAATTTGCCCTTCATAATTTGTTTAGCTATCAGATTTCTTCTGTATGTCAGATGTAGACACTGTTCATGGCTATGAAACATCTTGTGTGTCTGAGGTCTTGGACATGATGTATGATTTATAATTTTACAGCAGTTTTATGCTAGTCGCTATTGGTGAATAATAAAAGAGATTTAATCACTGTGGTGGGCTTGTGATCTTGATTATTGTACATCTGAGTCCTAGTCGTCTTCCCGGCTCGTCCTGTCATGAAAAATCGGAAAAAAATCGTCTGGGGGCAAGTTTCGGGCGTTCCAGTCTAAGTTAGGTCGGAAAAGGGACAAGTTTTTGAAAATTGGAACGTCGTGTTAGTTCGGTTTACAATATTTATATTTACAAATATTTGTTAAATTAATTTAGGACACATTATTAGTCAATTTTGTATTAAATCTTGCATTTCACTCGAGGCTTTAGGAACAATACCTTAATGAATATTAAATTAGGTTCTTTATAGTACCATATAAAAAAATCCTATATCACTATCCTTTGATATATTTATCTAGGCGGCAAACAGTTCATATCCTTCTCCATACATTTCATATCAAAAGATATTAATGCATACCTATTTCTCAAGTATCACGATAATTCATAATAAATTTATGCATTTTGCAATTCAACCACTGAACTATTGGATCATTTTTCTGATCATATTATGCACGTTCAAATTTCAGGAGATAACTAACAGTAATTTTGTTAGCAAAATTAAATTGGGAAATTGAAGAAAAATGTTGACATTGAAGTTTTAGGGGTCATAAAATAGGAAAATAAATGTTGGGTTACACCGTAAATATGGATTTATCATCAAATATATAAGAACATTTATACGAGTTTGCCATTATCTCTTCAACAGAAAACATTAGTTTTGTTTATTTTATGGTTTCTTATTGTTTCAAAAAGATTTTCTAAAAATGATACTAGAATTATTTCATTACAATTTTCCAACTAAAAAGAAAATATTATAAAATAAAAGTGCACTTATTTTTTCTTCGAATAGAAGTATTTCTATAAGAACTATTTTTTTTTCGTGTCAAGTCTTTTTTCGGAAGGTATTAACTCTTGTATTTATTCATATTTCAGAAACCTACCAGAAATAATAATCTCATATTTCTATTAGAACCACTAATAATGTTTTCTATAAAATAATTCAGAGTCCAGAAAAGCCCATCGAAAAAAACAATCCTGAAATTTCTATTAGAACTGCTAAGAAATTTCTCTCCCCATCAAATTATTACTTAAAAAACAAATTTAGGAGACTTAAAGAGTACATACAGAATGAATGCTAATCCGTAAACAGAATGAATGCTCATCCGCATGGGGCCCAATGGAGCTATTTGTGGGTCCACAGGAGGGTGACAAGAATACGAGTGCTCGTGAGGATTTATTCTGAAGAAACTTCCGCGCAAGTGCTGCTGTGGTTCTTTTTTCTGATTCATACTCCACTTTCAAGCTCTCAAGATCCAAATTATTTTTTTGTAGTTGCTGATTCAGAAGAGACATCAAATTCGTTAAACCACTTCTTTATCTTATCCAATTCTTCAATTTCTGCGATGTTTACAACGTTATCTTACGGGCTCTTTTTTTTTTGGTTCTTTTTGTTCCGTGACTCTTTGATATGTGGATGTGCAGCTGTTGTTATCTTGTTCAGGGGGTCATGCGGTTACTTTTCGTTCTAGATTGAATGAATGCTGATAGTTTTCTTTATCATTCGATGTTTCCTAGGTTTCGGTTTCTTCGTTGACCATTTCAGTGTGCTAAAGGTAGATTCTTGATGAGTTTTTCGATAGTTCTGACAATTGTATATCTAGTAAACACGAGAGTTCATTGAAACTTTGGTTTTCTGCATCCTGCTTGGAAGATTTCAGGAAATTGTGCGCCCATGTTCTTCTCTGCTGTGGAAAGGTCGAATTTTGCATTGTTTTCCGCATTTATGCCTGTTTTTGTTACTTTTTCTTATCCTTTTTTGTTATCCATATACATGAGTAGAGAGCAACTCTGTTGTAAATTTGGTCAAAGAACTCCACGTTTCTCTAGTTATTACTATAGGCAAGAAATTAACGGTGATAAGTTTTTGGGTTTGCAATTTGCCAGGGTTTGAGCAGGCACTGAAGAGTGGTCGATGGTTTAGTGAGCTCTTGTAAACATCATTTACCATGGGAGGAAACTCATCAAAGTCAAAGGATCTCAATCGACATGGCCATAAATATGGCACTGCATCTTCGCGGAGCACGACAAGGTACTCACCTTATTCTGGGGACTACAACCATTCGAAGGTGATAGAGAGAGTACATCAAAGGTACCTCACAATTGGTGATGACTACAACTCACTTGATCAGGTAACAACGTAGTTCTTCATGGTTTCCCTTAATGCATCTTTATCCTTGCATCCAATGATATCATATGCAATAGTTTACAATAGGAGTTGGATATTTATAGATGGCGGTCTTTATTTATTTAAAGTAATATCAAGTTTGTGGGGCTGAATGAGCTGAAACTTAGGATTGTCAATATCGGGTTCCCACATTTGAGTTCTGATCCTACCTCATGTACAATATAATCTTATTCCTTTTGTCCATACAGCAGCTTTTATTTTATCACACTTATTTTTGTCCACCCTTTTAACATAGGTAACAGAAGCTCTTTCCAAAGCTGGTCTTGAATCTTCTAATCTCATTGTCGGTATTGATTTCACAAAGAGCAATGAGTGGACAGGTTTGCTTTTCAAATATTATGCTATTTTGCTTATTACTGCCAGCATCTAGCGCTTGATCATATGCATCTTTTTCTTATTTCATTTTATGGTGAGATGAATGCATGCATTTTTGTTCTAAAATTTGCAAGTAAATTTCAAATGAGGCTCCGTTTTTTAACTAACTGTGACCATTAACCTCGTTCTATCTCTTTTCATTGGCTTAATAAAATCTAAAACAATCAGCAAAGTCATGATTCAGAAATTTGATATTTCTCTGATAATATTTTCCTTGCCATTGTTATAACTTTAAAGTTTATGGTAAATATGCTGAAGTATTTGAAGCTATTGCGTAGTTTATCATGTTGACTTTATGTACCTCTTCATGTATTCAACAAATAAGGGCCATTTCTCTGGTACATGATCTTTTAGTTATTCAGTTATTTAGTTTTGGAGATTTGAAATATATATATTTCTCATGATTGTTTTCTGATCAGGTAGACTTTCTTTTCAAGGCCGGAGCTTGCATGACATGGATCATTCTCCAAATCCCTATGAACAAGCTCTGTCTATCATTGGAAGGACTCTTTCCACATTCGATGAGGATGACCTCATTCCTTGTTTTGGGTTTGGCGATGGTCTGTGAATATGTTCATTATATGTGCAGTCACTATATCATTTTTGTTAAATTCTGAAATCCACCATATATTGCAGCATCAACCCATGATCAAGAGGTATTTAGTTTTAATCCAGATAGCCAACCTTGCAATGGCTTTGAGGAAGCATTACAAAGATACAGAGAAATACTTCCACATCTTCGTCTAGCCGGTCCGTCTACAAATATGAAGTTTTCCTAAACAGAAAATTTTTTCCAATCTCCAATATTAAATAGATATTGCCATTCTTTCCATGAAAGGACCAACATCCTTCGCACCAATAATTGAAACAGCCATTAGCATTGTGGATAGTAGCCATGGACAGTATCACGTTCTTCTTATCATAGCCGATGGGCAGGCTAGTGTTCTAATGCTCCCATAAGTTTTAATTGTCTGAACATTAATTATACACGTTGCTGGTATGGTTCTTCGTATTGATTTTGATTACATATAGCGTCTACAACATTTTTCTTAGGTGACTCGTAGTGTTGATAGAGAACGTGGCCAATTAAGCTCACAAGAGAAGTCTACCATAGATGCAATTGTAAAAGCTAGGTATATTCTTTTATTCTTTTACACTGATATCTTTGATCTAATAGAAAATTTTGATTTCCAGTGAATATCCATTGTCTATAATTCTGGTCGGAGTTGGTGATGGGCCATGGGAGATGATGCGACAATTTGATGATAACATACCATCTAGAGCATTTGATAATTTCCAGGTTGGATCAATGATTATTAGATGTATATACTCATGTAATTGCAGTTGTCGTATCTATGGTTCTTACGCCAAATAATCTTTAATGTTCATGTTGTTTTTTGCAGTTTGTGAACTTCACAGAGATCATGTCTAAAAGTATCCCAATCAGCAAAAAAGAAACAGCATTTGCGCTTGCTGCTTTAATGGAAATTCCTTCACAGTATAAAGCAACAATGGAGCTCCAAATTTTAGGGTACCTAAAGGAGCATGTTTCAAGGGCGTTCGCTTCTTTCACTAAAATTCATACGATTTACTTGATTTTTCATTCTGCAGCAAAAGAAGAGGAACGCCAAAAAGGATTTGTCTTCCACCTCCCGTTGAAGCTCATGGTTCAGAATTTGCAGCTTCAAAACACCCAGGGCTAACCAGCTCCAATCAAGTTTCTGGAGTCCATATAAATGCATCTGCTCCTTCCGAGAGTGTCATTGAGGAGAAGCAGGTTAAATATTATTACTCATCTAGACTATTTCATTACCGCCTGGATTACAAGAATTTGCGGGCTTACTCTGTGTTCTATTACCTTTCGGAATTAGATATCCTTTGTGTATCTAAACAAATACCCTTTTATACAAACCGAGTTGTACGGTCTGGAAGTATAAACAGGATGCAATATGTTAGTAGTTGTACATGGTATTTCTGGATCTGTTCTTCATCTGAACCTTTTACCTTTGAACAGAAATGTCCGATTTGTGGGAGACAAGTCAAGAAGCTGGCATTTGGCTGTGGGCATCAGGTATTACATACCATTATTGTGTTTGCTTCTCTACATTATTGTTTCATTCTAATATTGAAATTCTTATATGCAGACCTGCAATGACTGCGGAAAAGATTTGAAAATGTGCCCAACTTGTCAAAGTCGGATTGTTACTAGGATAACACTCTACTAACACTTTTGAATTTCGATGTGAGAGAATCTATATACAGTTCAATCTTAGGATACGCTGTATGTAGCTCTTGCAAAATGAATGCTTCTTCAAGTTTATGATACTTTCTGTGTGGATAAATACTTTCCTTTTTTCACTTTGACAGAATTGCAATGTGAATTTGCATTGAGCTTCGTCTTCTGCATGCTTTATTAAATCCTACAAGTGCAATTATGTTAGAGACTTAAATATGATTTTTGTCTGACCGTAAGTCTTCTTTATTACCAAGAGGCCCAAGACTGAGCATTTTCCCTTTTGAGAAAGGAGATTGAAGAAGTTTAAATTGACAACAGTGCACAATGAGGCCATGAGAATGAACCACTTTATAACTTTATTTCTATTTGCATGCAGTTTAAAAATGTTGGTTATTTTTTGAGAAACAAAGAAATTATAATGTGATAAAAATACTTATCATATTATCTTTTTTTATTATGATTTTTCGTTGACTTTTAAATATTCTCTTTTACCAACATCTCAACCTTGATGGTATGAGGGAGAACAAGATCATATTCTCTAACCAAAAGGCCTTTAATGTGGTATAGACAACTAGAAAAGCAAATCAAAGGCGATTCTTTCATAAATTAAGTATTCTCCTTCCACAACATTTTCCATCCATTGCAGCAAAATCTTTGCTGCGTGGAACGGCATGCAAAGCAAGCTGCCAAAGTTGAACACAGAACATGAACAGAAACACAGAAAGTAAACAATGAATCGTGGAACTACTTCTCAACCAGAAACATAGCAAACAATTCAACCTCATCAAGTAACAACAACTAGAGTCAGAATAATGACATAACAAAGTTTCTAAATGACCTAACAAAGTTGCAAATTCTCAAGCTCGTCTCCTTCAAGTCCTCAAGAAATCTGGCTGTGTCGTCACTGATCTCACCCATGCCCACTTGTGATCTTTGGTGTCCACCACGTTCCTGGCGGTGGCGACCTCCTCCACCGGAATGTACCCGTAGTTGCCATTTATAGGTCCTGCAACGAAGCCCGTGTAACCAGCCATGACGCCATGGATGGCCGAGTGAGCCAACAAGGTACAGTAGAGGTTGTCAACTGCATTGGCCGGAACCGCCCGTATCATGTACGTTGGATCGATGTACTTGACCGTGAACAGCTCCCCGGGGTGGTCACGCTGCCACCACTTCTTCAGCTCAGACTTCAGCCACGCTCCGATATCAAGGAAGATTGGATTCCCGGACTCGTCCTTGTGCTCCTTCTCAGCGTCCGTCCGAGGTATCATGTCCTGGCCGGCGCCCTCGGCCACCACGATCACGGCATGGCCGTTCTGCTTGAGCCGCTGGTCGAGGAACTGGAACAGCCCCCCTTTGCCTTCCAGGTAGAAGTCGTTCTCGGGGATCAGGCAACAGTCCACGTCGCGGCTGCTCAGCGTCGCGTGCAGGGCGATGTGGCCGGTGCTCCTGCCCATTAGCTTGACCAGGCCGATGCCGTTCACGGCGCTCTCGGCCTCGACGTGGGCCGCGTTGATCGCCTGCTGCGCCATCTCCACGGCCGTCTGGAATCCGAAGGACTTGTCGATGATGCCGATGTCGTTGTCCACCGTCTTCGGTATTCCGGTTACTGATATGTTCAGCCCGCGGCCCTTGATCTCTTTGAACAGCTTCACTGCACCCCTCATAGTTCCATCGCCACCAATGCAATAAATCTACATAATTCAGGACACAGCATAGCAAAATGATCTTTTTGGTGTTCTTTTTTCAAGATTCAATAACAAATACAAGAAATCTTATGCTCTATTTACAGTTAAAGATGAAAATTTTTGTTCTGTTTAATATATAAAGATCATTAGTTGTTTACTTAACCAAGAGCAGTTAAATCTCTGTTGCATTGTTTTATAAGCGAACATAAACTTCACCTGGTCGAACTGGAAAGGAATCAAAGATGATGCTCACCTGATTGTACCCCCGGCGCTCGACGGCGTCGACGATCTTGTCAAGGTCGAAGCCGCCCCTGGAGGTGGCGAGCGCGGTGCCGCCGCGCTTGTGCCACCCGTCCACGATCTTGGGGTCCAGCGCGACGGGCTCGGCGGAGTAGAACCCGCGGTAGCCGTTGGACACGCCGTAGATCTCCCTGACGCCGTAGAGCTCCCAGAGGCCCACGACGAGCTCCCGGATGACGGTGTTCAGGCCGGGGCAAAGGCCACCGCAGGTGACGATGGCGGCCCGCGCGGCGGAGGGGTCGAAATGGATGGTGCGGCGCGGGCCTGGAGAGGTGAGGGAGGGATCGGAGGGAGAAGGGAGGAAGGGCGACTTGGCAACCTTCACCGTCGGAAGCGTCAAGGGCGACGGCGGAGGAACCGCCGGAGTTCGCGGTGAAGTCCATCGGCGATGGTGGTGGCGGTGAGGAGGTGAAGGGCTCGGTGGCGGTGGCACGTAAGAAATAGGCATTGTAGTGTACGTGGCCGTGGTGGGGCGTCGTGATGGTGACCGTAATTGCTGGATGCGTAACACGTGGCGGAAAGCGGTGGCTCTGGGAAATGTTTGGACGCTCGGGATCTGTTCCATTTCTTTTTTTCTTGATTTTAAGGCGGCTACGAGATAAATTTAATTAAAAAATGATACATTCTCCTAATTCATCTTTCTAAAAATTCTTTTAACATTTACATATTTTAATCACCTTAAAAATTGTAAAATTATCATATATACAAGAAGAATGATTGCATTACCCATTTAATTATTGAGCTAAATGGAATATGACAAGATTGTGATCAGAAAAAAAGAGTTATTTCGTTTTTTATAATGTAGTTTTTCAGCAGAGCAGAAGGGTAACGAATTCAGTTGAAAACATCTGCTAAAAGGAAAAAAAAACATTATAATCATAAAATTAATTAATTTAAAAGTAACTATATCATTTCACTAAATAAGTAACTAAAATATAAGCTGAGAAATTGGCAAGTTACTCGTTCCGAATTTAAAAAAATCACTATTTTATACTCTTGAAATGTTAAAATAATGAAAAAGGTGTGAACACTCGTTTTTATAAAATTATTAGTCATTTTAATTCAAAAAGGACGTAAACGTTTTTAAGTATAATATTTTTTTATGTAATAAGCAGTAGCACAAAATATTTTATGGTGTGTGAGAGATCAATATCCGTGATCGAAGACTTCAGCCTCTATTTAATCACTAATAAAAAGCCTACAACTCCGTGATCGAAGACCATGGCGATTGGCGACTCACAGTGGCCAATGTTATTATCGAATCATACATTAAATCGATGTGTCGATTAGATCTTGATTGGATTAATTTGATTAAAATCAACTGAATTAAATTGAATTTTAATAAAACAATATTATTTTAAAAATAATAGCACTAACTATTTAAAGAAATAGTTATTAATAATTTATTATAACAACTATTTTAAAATTATTGTTATTTATATTTATAAGCATTGCTGCTATTTAAGATAAATTTAAGCATTTCTTTTGTAAAATAACTATATGCTCTTAATAATTATTTGTTAATGTGTTTTCTCTCCAACTAATCCTCTCTCTTTTGTTTACTTTTTTTAATTTTGTTCTTTCTTTTTATTCTGTCATTAAATTTTCCTTTTATTCTCTCTTTTTTTTTCCTATTCTCATTTCTTTTCTTTGTATTCTTTTTTACTTCATTTTGTTTCTTTATTTAGCACTTCATTCTTTTTCTATTTATTTATTTTTGTCCATCGTGTCTTTAGTTTTTCTCTCCTTATTTTTTGCCATCAATCTGGTTTCCTAATCTTTCTTAATGTTCTCCTTTTCGTCCTTGAATCCCTACTATTTTTCCTATTTTTTCTTCATTTTGACATCAAATCAGGTTTTATTCGGTTTTATGATCCACCAGTTTTTTTCTAATTAGAAGAGGCCCAATCCGGTCGAATGCTATTTTCAATTTTGGATATATGACAAACTACTTTAATTAACAGTTCACGATTGGATATTTGACAAACTGCTTTGATTAACAGTTCACGATTAACCGAGCAGGACTGACCGATCTGGTTTGATTTTAATAACATTGTCACTGACCCAACATCCCTTCATGATGGAATGAGGCGAGATGAACTCTCTCACATCTCCGAATGCGCTCGTAATAGTCTGGCAACCACTTCCAAGGTAGAGGCCACACTCTCGGCTCCTGAGGGAGAAGGGAAGCATGTGGGCCCCTCCTACCCACGGGAAGGTCCTACACCTCACATTGAGGAGGAAGAGTGTAAGCCCATACCACAGATAAATAAAAGTCCAGTGGCACGCGACATAAATATTTATAATAACGGGTCAATTATGTCTTTTCGTAGCATTGGGAAATAAATAAATAAAAATATAATGAAATAATATATGATATGGTAGATTGATCATTAACATGTGTACCATGGGTATGTATATGAGCACAATCATTCTCCTTCTTTCACCACTATAGTGCACTTCCCCCCTCCCCACTCGGGAGGTACGACCTAGATGAGTTCGATGAGGCGTTCACATCGATGGGGATATCGAGCATTTTCGTGTAGGTTGTGCAACTCGAGCTCGAGCCATCGACTCTAATGCGCAGACATATTCCGACCATCATCGTCAAAATCGCTTCGTCATTTTCTTCAATATGTCGATTAGATCCTCAAGTAGTCTCGTGATTGTTCTTCCAATGGTTTGATAATAGTTCTAGGATGTAACTATGACTCTCGATGGTTTTGGGTTTCACTCGTTATCGTCGGAGAGAGAGTTCCTCGACATCCGATTGCTGGTGTTAGCGTTGTGGACCTTCGGTGAGCAACTCGTACCGTAGAACTCCAAGTTTGATATGACATTGGTATTGATTTTAGGCGATTATCACCCAACGATATTTTTTCGTTCTCAATCACCATAGCAATAGAGGATGACTTGAATATGAAACACACTTCATATCGCCACACTTGCTCAAGGGGGTAGATTCATATCGTAGATTCGATACATACATAAATATGTAAAGTTTAGATATAATAATAATAATAATAATAATAATAATAATAATAATAATAATAATAATAATAATAATAATAATAATAATAATAATAATAATAATAATAATAATAATAATAATAATAATAATAATAATAATAATAATGACTTACAAAATCACATCAAATATATTATTTTCTAAAAGTAGACCAAAATAACATTTATTATCAATAAATGAAAATTCATAAATCACACAAGTTCACGAAAAATTCAACTATAGTTCATTCTAAGATTGACAAGTTTTAATGTATATTCAATTGATGTCTCGTAAATTCATATAATCAACTCATAAAATTGATGTATTAAATAAATATACATTAAAATATGCTAGAGTTATATTCACATTAACCATGTTAATTAGTGATTAAATTATTAATAAATCTATTGGATAAGAGTTAAGTTGGCTCAAGGTTCATTTAATTTGAAACTCATATGCGATGGATTAGTATGATAAGTATCATGGTTAAACAATAGTTAATGAGGTACTGATTGAACTAAAATCATGGATAATTTATTTAATTAGTAAACTGATTCAGAGCTCCATAATTTGAAATATAATTAATGAGTAGAGAATCAACAATTAAGTGAATTTAAGTATCATAAATATATAAAATGAGTCTAATGGTTAGCTATGATTTTTTTATAAATTAGCATGCAATATTTTTACTTATGATTATGCGATTAAGAAACTACGATAAGATCAACTATTAAAGGTAATGTTTCATTGATTAAAGAATAGATAAGTAAATATTAAGTATTTAATGATGATCCTTATATATATAATTAGGCATACAAAAGTATAGGAATTAACAACTAATATGTGAAGTGATTTAACAAAATGATAATAAAGGAATTATGAGTTAATGATGAGGGAAGAATTATTTTGTTACTTGTTGAATAATTAGCTAATGATCGTCTTTATTATTTATTAAATTCTAGGATTATTAAAAATAAGACATTATCTCTAATAATCATGGTTATGAACTTTAGCTTGATATTATCTATAAAAATAAAATATTATATATATATATATATATATATATATATATATATATATATATGTATATAAAAAGGAAAAATTAGCAGAACCAGATTTCTCGGAGACGGGATACCCGACGAGGTCGAGCGTAGCCGATATGAGTGGATCTCACAAACTTACATGCCCACATTATTAGTGACAATTTATTTCCTTACCTCATATGATTAATTATGTTAATTAGTGATGTGATTGTCCTTGAGATAATGTAATAATATGAGGGATTCATTTTTCTAATATTTTCACGGATTTTGTTATATTATTTTCATGAACTCGGGTGTTGTGATATTATTCTCTTATCATATATTTTTTGGATGTATTATTATGTGATATATTATGAACTGTGTGTGAAACTTTATATTTATAAATATAATCGTTATCTTAACGGTATTATGGGACATGATGGTGGCTCGTGTTGGAGCGAGGTGATGACTGATTGAGGCGATTCATGAGCGTGGATGAGGTATCCCTATCGTGGAAGATGGTGTGAGGCCCTCATGGTGTCGAGTGACGACTCACATGGGTAAAATGACCCTTACATGGAGGATGTGGTGAGGCTCTCATAGTGTCATGTGATGACTTGCATGGGTGGGGTGATCCTCACGTATATGTTGGTATGTCATACTCAGAGTTGACAAGATGGTGTCTTTAGACTTAGATATTGGATTCTGCATTGCATGTTTTAAACTTTGCATATGGTTTGCAAGTATTTCCCTATAAAATAAGCTATATATGGTATGAGTATATGTTTGGCACTTGATTATGAATTCTGGGATTGGATTTTCGTTCAAATTTATTTCTTAATTTTTATATTTTGTGAAATATTTATCCTCATCGAGTTATTCATGCTCACCCATCTATTTTGTTGATTTTTATGTCTCTTGTAGGTGAAGAGGAGTGATAGTTTTCTTGTTGCATGCTCATAGGCATTCAAAAGGAAAATAATTAGGATTGTGTATGAGAGAGATTGTAAAGGATGAATTATATTCTTCCCTTTACTTGTCACAAACATAGACTTAACATATATCTTTTATGAACCCTTTGTGTGTATTTTATCATTATTATGTTGGACCTTATGAACTCCATTTAGGCATTTGGCCCATTGACATTGGAAATATTTCATTTTGATGATGTCATATGATTAAGGTTTGGCTCTCATTCTTAAATGTACATGACACATTGATAGATTCTCAACAAATATCATGCCAAAATTTTTGGTAATTTGAATAATTAGTTTTTATTTGAGTCATTGAATAGTGAACTTCGAATTTGAATAAGTAGAATGAACATTGTGGTGACTTGGCGGCAAGGTCAAGGCGTTACAAAGCGACACAATAAGACATGAAAGAGAAGGTCATCACCATAAATTGCATGTACATGAAGGTTTTGGTATTTGACGAAGAATTGGATGTTTTCTCGAAAAGATGGAAAGACACACTCATCGTCAAACTGATCAGCATTGTGACCTCACCAAGTTATGGCTCGGGATGGCAACACCATGATTGTCAACCTCTTGAACAATTTCTACGTGGTCAAGATCTCGTTGCTTGAGGACAAAACATGGGCACTTACTGGCAGATTGTGGTTCATAATCCAACATTTCTTATATGTAGAGAATGGGTGCCTAGAATTAAGCCATGTGAGGCAAAATGGCTACTTGGTTCAGGATTTTGATCCTCCAAATGGAATTGCAAAACAAAACCCTACTATGTCGCATCGGTTATGGACTCCGAAAGCTTCACAAGATCAATAAATTCTCGAAAGTGGGAGCACGCGGTAACTTTGCAAGAATATGTGTGGAACTTGACATGGAGTATCCACTGATACCCATCGTTAAAAAAAGAGGTTGCTCATACAAAATTGGTTATGGAGGTGCTAGAAATTTCTATTTCAGTTGCAGAAAGATTAGGCCATGCTAGAGGAAATTATTCGAACATCTTGCATCAAGCTAACACTCATCACCCTCGGAGAAGGAAGTTGGAAAGCTCAAATCCCACGAAGTTACCCCAAAAGTAACCCAACACGGGGTGCATGATGTATTCTAAATTAGTCATACTTTTCATAGCATATATTTTGTTTAGTTTTCGTAAATTCCATCGCCTCACTTTGTTTGATAAGTCACTTCATTTTAGATTTTGGAATTAGAGACTACATAATGTCGTATATTTTCATGTCTAGGGCATTTGGCAGAGCAACGAAGGATAGTCACAACAAATTGAAGTGGATTCGACATCCAAACAATTAAAAAATTGGAAATCATGATCGTGACAGACTGATCACGACCGTGAGCGCATACAACAAATATACATCATGAATTGTGAAATCATTTTCACGATCGTGACAATAAAGAAAAGACAATGAAGGCGCGACCTGCTGAACATCACGGTCCGTGAAGCAAATTCACGATTGTGAGCACATCGAAGCTGAACTTCATAAACTATATCATGGCCCGTGAAGGCACTTTTCATGCTCGTAAGCGAATGAGGAGATAAATGTCGATTACATTTTGTCACGACCCTAATATCTTGATCACAAGCCGTGAACATCCTGACGAAAAAAAATTACATTTGGCCACGATCATGACAACTTGATCACGGACTGTGAAGAATCTGAAGATGAATCGTAACCTTTCGGTCACGATCGTGAAACTCACTTCATGGGCCATCAAATTGCGTCACTGCTGACAATGAGTTTCAGTCATGACCATGACAATCCTGTCACAAGTCGTGAATATAGTCGAAAGAGATTAAATTTTATTTTAAACACATTAAATCTTATCTCTTGAGTAGTTGGATTTGGGATATAAGAGAAAACCAAATGAAAAATTATGCTGGACAAGTTTTGACATGTTAGGACTCTTCATAAATTTTGACACTAATGGAAAAGCTATAAATAAGATCACATGTCCTCAATTTTAGGGATATAAGCCTAGGAGAGTGTAAAGCTAAAAAAGAAGACAAAGTCCTACTGCACAACTTCTGAAGAGACAATTGTCGAGGTATCATAGTTCTAGTTATGTATTTTTATTTGAAATATTCTTTCTCTTCTATTTCTAAGGATGAACTCCTATATGTATTTTTTAGTTTATTTCATTAAGTAACTTTATTATAAGGGAAAACATGTGGAACCCTTGTTTTAATTAAATTTAGGTCTTTAATTTTCTTATGCATAAGAATGTTGTGGTTAATGCCTTTGATCATATTTCTGTTTGATTTCTAAGATTGATTTTTGAATTTTTTTTTGAAAGTATTGCATACCATGTCTAAGTAGCATCACGGAGAAGAATATTTAGGTGTAAGATCTATTGGTTTGGCATCATGAAGAGAAACAATCAATAGCCTAGGAGATATATTTTAATACATCTTAATTTATGGTATATTAGATTGGCATCTTGAAGAGGAATAGTAGAATCTATTCAGAATTGAGAAAATTAATTCATCTTGGAGAGAAAGTAATTTTCTTACGGATCATAGTCCTCATAAGAGTTTGAGTTGAACTAAATTTTGATTAGACTTATGGTAAAACATTATTTCTCCCTATCTAATCTTATTTCGTTTTGTTCATGTGTTTATTGTAATCAAATTATGATTTTATCTCCTATCTTTAGTCTTATGTTTTATATTATCTTATCCTTTCGAGAATCCATTTTATCTACAACCCAATACGATATCCTATTAGTTTGTGAGCTTAAATAGATAAGAATACAAATCCTCATGGGAAAATTAGAATGATGAAAATGGTAGATTTTTGCTTTTTTGACATTTTTATAACGATTTTTTATTGACATCTTAGCAGACATCAAATTTTTGGCACCGTTGTCGGAGATTTTTATTGCTTATCTATTCTGATTTCATTAAACTACTTTGAGATTTATCTTTATACTAATATTTACTTCTTGTTTGTTTTTCAGGCATAATATTAAAATTAGAAGACAAATTTTATTTTGAACACTACAACTCAAGCAACTCGTTCCCGAGCAAGTCAAAAAAGAATTGAATTATAGTTTGATTCATAAATTGATAGAACCGTCCAAAGATTAAGGAGAACAACAAAAATGGATGAAGAACAAGGAAGAGTTATTATTGAATCTGAGTTGATCATGAGAGACTATGTCTCTTCCAAATACAAGAATGTAGAGTCTAGTGTAGTCCTCCATGCAATTAATGCCAACTTTGAGACCAATCCTTCTATTGTGAGGATGGTCCAAACTTGTCAATTTGGGGGAGCACTCAATAAAAATCCTTATACTCATTAGGACAACTTTTTCGCATTTGTAACACTTTCAAATACAATCACGCTTTTGAATATGTTGTCAAACTACGCCTATTTCCCTTTTTGCTTAGAGAAAAGCGTAAACTTGGCCGAGCACCTTACTTAATAGAGCCATCACAACTTGGGAACAATTCATCGACAAGTTCATCACTAAGTTTTGTCCATCTCAAGAAGTTGCAAAAATGAGAAATGAGTTGAGATTGTTCAAGCAAGAAGATGATGAGAGCTTATATGAAGCCCGAAAAAGATATAAAGAAGTTTTGGCTAAAGTTCATGATCACAAAACTTCATTGTGATAAATCCTTCAGGACTTGTGCAATGGGTTATTCCAAGAATATAAAGACAAAATAGACTCATATTCTAGAGGTTCAGTTTTGAAGAAGAAGAGACTAGAGAAAATCTATGAAATAATTGATGATGTAGCACTTAAATCTAGACAAACCAGAAGACCTAGAAACCATATAACAAGAAATGTGCTCAACATAGATCACAGTTCCAACAATGAAGTTGTGGCTCAATTGGAGTTACTCAACAAGAAGTTCGATCTTCTGATGAACACATCATTCAATAATGTGAATTATCTAGAAAAGAACATCCTTATAATGAATGTCCTTAAGACAACAATTATGAGTCAAAGAAATTTGAGAATGCTAGTTTTGTATATGATTCCTACCCTATGGACAACAATCCATTTAAAAAAAATAACAGTCTGGGGTGGAGGAACCATCAAAGTCTAGCTTGGGGACAATATAACAACATATCAAAGCCTCTCCTATCGAGCTCCCAATGTCCACCTGTTGAGCCTAAGGACAACATGGAAGAATTGTTGACTAAATTCATGACCGCCATGGAGACCAAGGTGTTGAATCAAGATGCATCCATTCCAACCTTGAAGTGCAGACTGGTCACCTAGCAAACATCCTCGCAAGTCAAGCACATGGAGTGCTATCGAGCAATACTGAAAAAAAACCCGAAGGAGGATGCCAAGACCCTTTTTTTACTCAGGCCGGAATAGCTCAAGTTGAGGTAAAGTCAAGCTAAAAATTATAACTTCGAACTATTATGCCTAACACTTCTCTCATAGTTAGTTTTTTGCACTTCAGTTTCTTAGTTTTTAAGTTTGTTTAAAAATTTCTGAGTCGAGGAGTCATCCAAAGCATTAAAATTGCGACTAATTCCGTCACGAGCCATGAAACATACATCACAATCATGACATGACAATTGGTCACGCCCATGAGCACACCTGACCTAAACACCTACAACTTGGTCACGGACCATGACATCTGTGTCACGATTGTGACATCAACGCTCATGATCAATACCTGATTCTCATGGCAATGAGTGAACCTCAAATATCCTATTCCACCTGACATCATGGGCCATGATCCTTCATTCATGTCTGTGAGTGTAACTCATCCTGACAAATGATATATGCCACGAGCTGTGATATGATTTTCACGATCGTTACATGATAACCAGAGAGTTGTGACTTCAATTCACGAGTGTAAGCAAATTTGTTTCGTTCGTGACATCATGAGTTGTGATTTAACTTTCACGGGCAAGAGAGAGTCAATAATATTACTAAACTTTCTCATCACGAGTCGTGATTACTCTTTCATGACGTGAAATGCCCAATGCACAATCGTGAACATGATTTTCATGCACAATTCTTGAATCATCATGGTCGTGAAATCTTTGTCACAATCTATGATATAAACTGACACAACAGATGATTGTTTTGGCAATATTAGACTGCACGATTCTCGAGATCTCCAACTCCCAACCTTCACATTTAACCCACTTTAAATTTAATACCATCGCGTAAATATCACACTCGTGATGCCCACTTATAGCCCATGAAAGTAGCCTTCAACACCACTGAAAACCATATTCTTCTCCACCATCATTCGACTCTAATGATTTTCTTCCTCATTTTCCCATCCTCCCTAGCGAATTTCAAAACTAGAGATTATGACCATCAACTTTACCGACCTCCTTGACAACTCTATCAACTTTTTCGGCATCCTCTCAACCCCGATGACACATTTTTTGAACTTTAAATGTCATCTTCTCATTCGATGATAACCCATGCACTTTCTGCCTCCATCATGGTCATGAAACCTTTTTCACGGGTTGTGATTCCTGACAGAAGATCATGACTCGACAACCTCACGACCGTGATGGGCAAAGCACGGGTTGTGACTTGAAGGGAGAATGAGAGGCAGTATTTCATGGACCGTGACAAATAACTTACGGGCCGTGAACTCCTTATCTGCACGACTTTCCTCATCGAGAATCATGATCATGATATCCTTTTTCATTGGTTGTGACATCTCCTTTCATGGCTCATGACATGCTTTTCACGATCATGATCTGCCTAATTCCAGCACTAGTTTTGAGGCCTCCAAAGCATTAATGAAGCACCAAAAAAATCAGAAGATTCGAAGAATCCTAAGCACGAAAGATGAGGAGATGATAGATCAGGGGCACATTGAGCGGCCACCTCCACAACGACGAGCATCGTGAGCAGTATTCGGATCTTTCCTTTCATGGACCTCGCTTTGACTTGTTTTGCACATGAGATGACATTAGAGATTTTCGGTTTGTGGAACAATATCACATAATTGTTTGTCCGGATCGGTATCACACACTTTCTCTAAAAGTTTGTGACACTTATGAGAGGCTCACTCTAAAGTTCCTTAGCAGCTTCAAGATAACAAATCTTGATAGACCATGATACAAGGTGACCAAGATCGAATACCGGGTGTACAACTAGAGATTCTCCCTGTCCCTAGACGACTTCAATTATATATACCAATTTCCACATGACAACAAGCAACACATATCCAAGGAGTTCGGGCACACCAGAATTTTGAAGAGCCATCATGGGAGAGACCATCTTGTACTATAGGTTCACCAAGAGTAGCCTCATTAAGAATTAGTCTTGCACTTCGCCCATCGGATCCTCTACAACACCATATGCAGGTGAGGTGATAGCGACAGGTCCCCCAATGAGACGGAGTTGTTTTTGTTGCATGCAATGGTCAAGGGGGTTTGTATTTTTATCTCTTATATTTAATCTTATTTTTTTCTTTTTACAAATTCTATTTTTATCTCTTATATTTAATCTTATTTTTTTATTTTATCTTATCCTTTTAAGAATCTATTTTAACCCAATGTCATCTCATATTAGTTTGTGAGTTTAGATATATAAGAATACAAATCATCATGGGAACGATACTTTACTAACATTCTCTATTATTGATACGATTAGTACAATTTCTAGTTAATTTTTAGTGACATCTTAGCATGCTTCGGTGCATAACTCTGATAACACAAATAGTGACAATGTGTATGAATCCTAGATCATCGCCAATACCAAATGGCGCAAACCTCGACAGGCAAACCACCATTAGGTTAGCACCTCCGGAGAACAAGGAGGAAGAAGTTGTCTATTCATGAACCATGTCATAGTAGGAAAGAAGGATAATGTGTAGGGTAATTCATCATACCACCGTCATCAGCAAGGAAATACCCATGAGGTACCACCCAACGGAAAAAGCACCTTGGTCCCTATACCCAAACCTCTCAATTCATGGGAAGTCCGGTCAAGATATTATATAACCTCGGAGATTCAAGAAAAGGCAACCAATATTCACACAAGTATCAGAGCTCATCTTAAAGCAATTAGATACCAAAAGCTTGAAGGAAAAGGAGACACAAGTCACCCTAGAAGAGTTACTTGACCCTATGCCAAGCCAAAACACTTCCATAACTTTAGCCAAAACTAACTTTTCACACCATAGACATTAGTCTGCATCTAACACACCTGAAGTCAGTAGAAGCTCACGAGAAGATAGAAGATGTCATACTTGTGGATTCCTGAGAGCACCCAACTTTGGCCTCGAAACCACACTAATATAGGGAACCAAAGAAGGTCCCACAACGATGGATTTGGCCCCATACAACAACCCGAACATTGCTCTTTTAGTTGCAAGCCAAAATTGCAACCACTGTATTTTATTATTATTGTGAGTTTCTGCATGGAACTGTCGAGATGTAGGTAACAATTTTTTCAAGCGCATGATCCACGAGTATTAAAGTCAAGTAAATCCATACATCATAATCATCCTAGAACCCAAGATAAGTAGACCGACCATTGATTGTAATTATCATCATCTAAGGGATTTTCACTCCTTTAGAGTTGAAATCCAAGGTTTTTCTAGCGGGATATGATTATTTTGGAAGATATCCAGCAAGGAAATACCCATGAGGTACCACCCAACGGAAAAAGCACCTTGGTCCCTATACCCAAACCTCTCAATTCATGGGAAGTTCGGTCAAGATATTAAATAACCTCGGAGATTCAAGAAAAGGCAACCAATACTCACACAAGTATCAGAGCTCATCTTAAAGCAATTAGATACCAAAAGCTTGAAGGAAAAGGAGACACAAGTCACCCTAGAAGAGTTACTTGACCCTATGCCAAGCCAAAACACTTCCATAACGTTAGCCAAACTAACTTTTCACACCATAGACATTAGTCTGCATTTAACACACCTGAAGTCAGTAGAAGCTCACGAGAAGATAGAAGATGTCATACTTGTGGATTCCTGAGAGCACCCAACATTGGCCTCGAAACCACACTAACATAGGGAACCAAAGAAGGTCCCACATCGATGGATTTGACCCCATACAACAACCCGAACATTGCTCTTTTAGCTGCAAGCCAAAATTGCAACCACTGTATTTTATTATTAATGTGAGTTTCTGCATGGAACTGTCGAGATGTAGGTAACAATTTTTTCAAGCGCATGATCCACGAGTATTAAAGTCAAGTAAATCCATACATCATAATCATCCTAGAACCCAAGATAAGTAGATCGACCATTGATTGTAATTATCATCATCTAAGGGATTTTCACTCCTTTAGAGTTGAAATCCAAGGTTTTTCTAGCGGGATATGATTATTTTGGAAGATATCCAGCCCCGAAGTTCAAATACTTTGCCAACATCTGCAATGAATGTTCAAATAGAAGGAAGTCCTCTACCTTGGATGCTTACAACAATATATGACAGCCCACAATTGATGGAAAGAGAATAACTTTGGCAATTACTTCCTGAACTAAGGTCACAATCGAACAACTTTCCTAGGGCATTAATTGGAGATTTTAACAAAATACTCACTAACGATGAGAAAATAGGAGGAGGTCCAGTCAACTTCAACTCGACAATGAAATTTAAAGATGTTATTGATCAATGTGGCCAATTGGACTTGGATTCCTCGGGCCTAATATTCACTTGGAAATGACCTATAGAAAATGAAAGTCAATTACTGGAATGATTAGATAAAGGCCCTTTGTAACTCAAGTTGGAGAACTACTTTGTCATATGCCATTGTTAAAGTTATGTCGTTGCTAAAGTTTGATGAGAATTCGTTGTTCTTGGATACCCGACCAACCCTTGCAATCTCAAGAGGATGCACTTTTAGATACATAGTAGCTTGTCATCTTCGTGAGGTGTTTCCAAACATGATTCATGCCTCCTAGAAGACCTCATCTACCTAAACAGGAACTTCATGCATTTTTAGATACATAATATCTTGTCATCTCAAGAGGATGCACTTTTAGATACATAGTAGCTTGTCATCTTCATGAGGCATTTCTAGACATGATTCAAGCTGCCTAGAAGACATCAGTCTCCCTAAACATGAACTTAGTGAATTTTTGGGAAGTAGTGCAGCTCTGGAATCACAATACTTTTGGACACATCCAAATATGGAAGCACAATATCTTAGCGAGGTTAAAGGAAGTACAAGTGATGCGTGCATATATACACATTTTTAATATCATTTTTAGTTTATTTTCATTCATTTCCACATCACATGCATCATTTTATGTGTTTATTATCTAGGAACAAAAAGATGTAGTAACTAAGACAATGGAAAAAAATAACACTCAATTTGGAGATAAAACGAGGCCGGAATCACAATTTCAACGCCCTCAATTTTTCTTGAGTGTATGCTATGGCTTGTGATAGACCAGTCATGAACTGTGACAGACGTGACATACCAATCACAATTGTGAAAGCCGAATCAGCCACGACAGTGAAAGTCATTTCACAACTCGTGACATTTCTAATCCAAGTTTTTGGTTTTGGTTATGGTCGTGAAAGTCATTTCACGAATTGTGACAGCCTTCGGATATGAGTTTTAGCTTCGCTCATGGTCATGAAAGCCATTTCACAGGTCGTGCCTAGATGCAGAACATTTTTTAATTTCGGTCACGACCGTGAAAGCCTATCACGATCGTGAAATGCAGAATCGGGCAAAAACCTCACTGGAACATCATTTTTAAAGTCTTATCTTATGTAGAAGCAAAACTTCTGGATAAAATTATTTTTGACTGAAACCTTACCAGATTTGGTGATTTCAACTCCAAAACTCTTAGAACTTCTAATATGACTTGGTCAAGCCTTCAAATCTATACATAGCACCCTAGAGATTTATTTTTTTATGCAACAAGTCTTAATTTTATGTTGTAAGTTTGTAAAAGAGTCTAACACTTGGATAAGAAGAAGAATTATGCGCATATTTTGAAGAAGAAGATTATTGAGGTGTTTTTAGTGTCTAGTTGTTTTATTTTTATTCTTTTCTCTCTAATTTTAAAGGATCAACTCTATTTACAATTTTTGGTTTATCTTTTGGAGTGAATTTTATTACAAGGGACATTGATTGAACCCTTGATTTAATTCTAATGCATTTTGCTTGATAATTAGTTAGGATTAAAAATCGAGACGATTAATTCTCACTTCTTGTTTGCATGATAGATAACTCAAGCCTGAGATATTGATGAGTTAGATAAGTAAGAGTTCTCCACTTTATCATTGGTTCATGTGCGTTAGTGTGTGCTAGGATCCATAGCATCGGTGGTCTAGACGGGGTTCCCCTACTTCTCCTCACATTTGATATCTCTTCGGCTTTCCTCTGAATTTCTTTAGGATTGAGTTGTATAATACTTTTTCTGTTCAAAATCCTTTTTAATCTCTCAAATTACAAATTGGGATCGCAGAGCAGGAATTAGATAGTTCTCGTGGGATCGACAACCTTACTCACACACTTTATTACTTGAGCAACTAGTGCACTTGTTAGTATATCGTTATAAATTTTTCTCATCAAGAAATGATCAAGTTTATCCAAAATTAAGATAGCTTATTCATTCTGAAGAGGAAATCATCATTTGGGCAGATCCTAATAGACATAGGAATTTGATTAAAACTGAATTTTGATTAATCTTGTGGTGAAACAAAATTTATCTCTATTTTATTTTATCTCATAATTATTTGATGTTTGTTGTCATCACAAGTTTATCTTTTTTTATTTTATCTTTTCAAAACCAACTTTTTAATCAAAATTCATGTCATCTCTAATTAGTTGGTGTGATTAGATAGATAATAATATCAATTCTCGTGGGAATGATACTTTACTTATTTTCTAGATTACTTTATACAATTAGTGCACTTGCTAGCGAAATTTTCTATCATCTTAGCATGCATAAACAAGTTATCTTGCAAAGAAAATTGAATCCTTTCCTCATGAATTTGGAACAAAAGTTCACTTCAAATATGGAATTAATACTTGCTCAAGAAGAGATTCTATAGTACCAAAAATCGAGATGCAATTGAATCAGCCATGGAGACTGAAACACAAGATTATTGATACTACAATGATCATCAAGAGAAAGTGTATACACATTAAGACACTTAAAATAGAAGAGGGTTGGTGGCTACACAAGAAGACCTTGAGCATCTTGTAGTGAACCATTTCAGAAATTTATTCACTACGACATGCTCGTGCCTCCGCCAATGCTCCCACAATAATTTCCACATATAGGAAGAACTATCTTATTGAATACATGATAGAGTCCAACCCATGAAGAGGTGAAACAATGATCTTCAAAATGGCGCCACATAAAGCTTCAGGACCAAGCAGATTGTAGCCTGCCTTCTATTGGGACATTGGTTGACGAATTGCGATCACTCATACCATAAACATCTTTAATGGTTCATCTCCTATCAGTTCAATAAATGAAACACACCTACTTGATACCCCAAGGTGGGAAATCCGAAAATGATAACTGATTTCCAACCAATCAATTTTTTTCTCCAATATCTCTTATAACCTAATCACCAAACTTATTGTGCTCGACTACAAGGTGTAATGGCAGATCTCATAGGACCATATCAAGTGTGTTTTCTACCTGGACAAAGCATCCACGATAACACAATTATAGCATAAAAATTGGTGCACACCATGAATCACATAAGGGTCGAAAACATTTCTTCCCAATTAAAGTGGATTTGTAGAAGGACTTCGATCGTTTGAATTGGTCTTTCATTGAAGCAATGTTGATCATTGATGTTCTTCAAACCTGAGAGATATCATTGTGTTGTGTATCACTACCCCAATAACCAAAGTTTTATAGAATGTAAGCATGAATAACTTCCAACCACAACATGGAATTTGATAAGGGTGCCCTCTGTCACCCTACATTTTTGTCCTCTTCATTGAGAACCCTGCCCTCCTTATCAATGCATTATTTTTCTAATGGAGATTGGATGCCAATATGAGTAGGGTAAAATGGCCCTCATGTTTCATTTTTTTTTGCTGACGATATCATTTTCTTTGCAGAAGCACAGCCACATCAAATGGAAACAATTCTTGATGTCCTCTAGACCTTATCAGTAGCATCCTATCAGCATATCAACCAAAGGAAATCATCAATCTTATTTGTCCATGAGAGTTCCATCATAAACAAAGAATGCAATCCTACAAGTGTGCATCTTTAGAGAAGTCACCTCCATGGAGAAATACTTGTGGAGTAATCCTTGTACATGAATGTGTATGCAAGTCTCATTTTCGAAAGATTTTAAGCAAAATCAGAGCAAGAATCTCGGGATGGTCAACTTCAACGCTACTAATGATGGCAGAGTTACCGACACATAATATGTATTACAAGCAATACCCTCCTACATCATGCACATAGTACTCATGCCAAAAAAAATGTTACATATGAGGTCGAAAAACTCTGTCGTGCTTTTGTCTTGGTGCATACACCAAACTCAAGGAAACTAATCAGTGGCTTGGAGGATATCACTCAGCCATGAGATTATGGAGGCTTAGGTTTGTAAAAGTTATAATCCATGAACATCAGTATGCTGGGGAAATAAGGCTAATCTCTACTATCTAACCACACTAAACTTTGGACACAAATGTTAAAGGACAAGTACAAGTTACACATGACCAAGATGAAAGCTAAATATCAACATGGAGATTAATGGCTTTGGCGAGGAATACATCAAGCATGGAGTAAAGTATCCGGAGTGAGCAAATATGGATCATTGGTAATGGGAAACACACGCAATTCTGGATGGACATTTGGCTACATCAAGGCTTTGCACTAATTACAAGAGCTCATGACATTGTTACCAACCCCATATGCAATTCAAGTGATAGACATAATAACAAAGGAAGATACTTGGGAGTTAAAATCTTTGGAGATTCTATCACAAGAGGAACTTGCAAGACAAGAAGCTTCCCATCCGCTAATTCTCAAAAAAGAGCAAGATTCAATTTACTGGTCACTATGAGCCTCTAGAAGATATAGTGCAAAATCAGCTTATTCCTTTCTTAATGAACAAACAAGGAACATATGAAACAGCCTATGGAGAACTATATGGAGTTGTGAAGGGCAATGACAAATCACAACTTTCTTTTGGTTAATGGCTTGGGGCTGATTGTTAACGAATATTCAACATCAATCTAGACATCTAGTGCATTATGAGGACTAGCCACTTTGTCAGTATACCCTTGAGACAATATTGCATGTACTAAACGATTGTAACATGATAAAGAAGACGTGTCTTACACTTATTCCATCAAATTTGAGGCACACGTTCTTAAGTGGCACAATTGAAAATTGGTTGTCTTTCAATCTTCAAAGGAAGGGAAGTGCACCAACGAAGCTCAATTGGATGATAATCATTTGCAACAACTACTTGGTTATCATGGAAGTGGAACAAGACCATCTTTGAAGCTAACTTTATATATAATGCCACACGCCCTAGTTGATATCATCATATGAGAAGCCACGAGATATGACATCGCACATGTTTACCAAAAATGGATGCAAGCTAACTCTAAGAACACGAACACTAACTATCAAGCTCCTCCAACAAGATGGATCAAATGCAACGCTGATTGGCCTTTCCTCCACTCTGACCAGAAGAACTTAGGTGCTATAGATATCATCACTAGGGATAACAAAGGACAACTGGTTTAATACAAGCTTTATCTTTTAGAAACGGAATTTGAGAAGTCGAAACCCAATAGCTAGCATCCTTGGGGTGATCTTGTAGTTCCTACGAATCTCAACTATGCATCAAATTATGTGTGTTATCTTTGAGTATGATTCACTAGTAATGTTGAACATCATCAGATATGGGACACCATGTGGTCCGCGCCTAAAGTAGTTAGCAGAGGACATCCGAAGGAAAATAGAGAGATAATGGGAGTTAAATATTACACATGTATCATGCAATAACAATGTGTGAGTAGACTGGCTAACCCAAAAGAAGGCATCAATGCTTTAGTAGTGACCCCTCTAGAGGTCCCGAGTTGCTTTGGCACGCCACATGCATGAAGAAGAGGCCTATTAATACGATGTTCACCTCCCTATCGCTGTACATGGCGATCCTCCTCTTTAGAGATAGCATTGGGGTTACCATACCCCACTACCCTCTAATTTCTGCTTAATTTCTTTGTAGCCTTTGCCTCCTTTTAACTACCAAAAAATCACTGAAAATATATATGCAATTCTCTATTTTTCTCTCTCTGGAGTTCCAAGAAGGGACTTGGGAAAGGACAACAATCAAGCACCCATAGCAAAGTATCTCATGATGATGAATTCTTGAGCTCCAAGTTATTGTTTATGTATTGGTAAGTGTTGGATAACTTGTGCCATCGAACAACTATTTGATGGAATGCGTCACTAGTCAATCTTCGAGTGGAGCTTATAGTCCTCCAATGGTTACCAAAGACATGTGTATGCTTGGGCTTCTGCTTGATGCTTGAACTTTTATGTATTGGTTGTTAAAGTTTGTGGCATGCTCGAAGTTCTATACATTAGGAGAGAGATTCACGGTTTGACAATCAAACTTGAGTTGAACACATAGAGTTTTGTTGTTAATGCCCCCCTTCTTTCTATGTATTCGATGTGTGAACAATTAGGTCTGGGGTACTGGATGTTTGAATGAATGAGGAAAGAGACGTCGTGTCTTGGAATTTGATCATATCTGCATGCTTGCAAAATGGACAATTTTTCTAAGGGCACTCAGTTTGTCTAGTGAAGTGTAGAAAGTTGGTATCTTGATGAATTCATATTGTTGTTTGGTTTTCTTCAAGCTCACGCAAAATTATCACGTCGTATATTGAGTATGTTGGTGTATGCATCCCTTTTGAAACGCAAAAGAAAGCTAAGGATTCATGACTATAGTGTCTTGGTTGTTCTGTATGCAAGATGTGAGATCATTTGCAAAGGTGTGCAATGATATTGACACTAGTGAGATAAACAATGTATCATAGAGTTCAATGCTCTCTGATTATGTTCAGAAGTCTTTGAGTTCTTTCCTAAAATGATGGATTTTGTACTTAAACCAGACATGATCTCTCTTGTAAGTGCTTCTTCTGCTTTTGATCCTCTAGGGAACTTATGCATGGAAGGATAAGTTTATTTGCAAGATGGAAACACAATAACTTACATGCATACTAGATGTTGCCTCTCATATTATATTGAATGATTGTTTCACGAAATGCATTACAAAGATTACATTTCTTAGATAACAGTGATGGCAACTACTTATGTGCAAAAGAAACATTATTTGGATGCATTGGATCTTTTCAAACATGTACACAAGAAAGGAATTGAGGTGGACTAGTTGTTGATTGTGGATCACATTACAACGTTGTAGTGGTTTTTCTCACTTTTGTTTGGTAAATGAAGTCCATGGCTATGATATTAGATGTGGATTGCCATATTTGGTTCTTGAGAACATAATTATAGATGCTTATGGAGAATGATGACATGTAGCTTACTATGTTAATCTTGTGGACTATTATGGTTTCTTGTTATGTTATCTGGATCTATTCAAAAATGTACACAAAGAAGGAACAGAGGTGGACTCCATATTAATTGGAAGTATATTACAAGTTTGTAGTGGTTTGCCATGCCTTTCCCTAGTGAAAGAAGTCCATGGTTATGCTATTAGGTGTGAAGTGCTACATTTGGTTCTTGAGAACACATGTATGGATGTTTATGAAGAATGTGGGTGGGTGGTATAATGACATGAATACGTATAACATACCTCGAGAGTTTGGACCACCACAATTGACACATAAGTAATAACAAACTTATACACATATATCTCTTAGTAATTATAAAACTAAAACTTCACAAATATCATAATAGAGAAAACAAACAACAAGCCAAAATATCTCATAGTTACGATACAAATGACCACAACACACACACACACACACACACACACACACACATATAT
>LTAE01001864.1:28421-49712 GCA_001647135.1 Pontederia paniculata | reverse complement strand
AACGACAGTGCCCTAGCTCGCCCGCGAGAGGAAGATCGCGAGCGAACCGTTTTCTTTTCTTTTTTTCTAAAATAATGAACCGCCGAACCAATTTTTTTTGGTTCAGCCTCATTAAAATCCTTAGTTCAGCCTCATTGATCTCTAGCCGTAGATCTCCAATCTGACGGCTGGAGATCAATGGGCAAGTTGTCCCCAACTTAAGTAGGGGACAACAACATTAAACCCTTAATTATATATGAGAGAAAAATGATATTTAATGTTCTTTTAATAATTCTCCTCATTTTTTAGATATCCGCAAGTACATTTTATTATAAAGCTCATAAAAAGGATATAAAAGTTTTAATTCGGACACGTATTTTAAGTGGATTAAGAGGTGCTTGATAATTTTTTTTTAAAAAAAAATCAACGTATAAGATATTGGGTTTACAAGTATGACACTATCCTATTTTTTGGATCGATATCTTATTTATTTCGACAAATTAAATTACTCATTTACCCTTCTTTTTAAATATTATCATCATGTCTTTTTCCGTTTCTCATTTTTCATTTCGTCTTCTCTCTCATTTTTTAGTTTCTAACAAAACAAAAAAAACTAATATATAGCATAAAATAATAATTCTAATATTTTTTAACAAATCCAGATATTATAAAATATCAAAGATATTAAATTAAATAGTTAATAAATTCTATATTTTAGTTTATAATTAAAATATTTTAATTAAATTTAAAGATATCATGATTGGTTAAAAATAATGTCATCGTCATCGTCATCATCGAAATTAATTCATCTTACTTGTCTTTAACTATCATGTATTTCGTATCTAATCTCATATTATAGAGTCAATCGACTCCGTAAACTTTTATATTTTTTACTCTTCAATATTTTCATTCAAATTCATTATACTTTAACATTAAAATTGATTTTTCCTACCTGCGTGCAGGCGAGTTCTCAATCGTGTGTGCAGGGGAGCTCTCGCTTGCATGCTTAATTAGTCATTACACAAATAGAAAAAAGATCAACTTAAATATTAAGTACTTACACAAATAAAAAAAAAATCAACTTGAACAATAAGTATGACGAACTTTAATGAGCCGACCAACACTTTTTTTTCATAATACTTGGATAAACACGAAAATGTAATAGTTCATGATGAATTAACTCTTATTAGTATCAATATTTTTTTCATCCAAATATATAATATTTAATTTTTAAAAATAAATTTAAACACCTATTTTTTATTCATAAGTCAAACAGTCATTAACAAATTTGAACCACTTTTTTTTTTCCTCAAAATTCCGTGTTGCGCTGCTTCTTCTTGCGACATCTCCCTCATCCTCATGGCTTCCAAACGAATCAAGACCATGGACTCCACAGATGCCCAACAAGTTCAGGTCAAATCCCTTCTTCCTTCTCTTTTCTTCCTCGATCAGTTCGTTTGACGTTGATTAATCATGCCATGTTTCTGCGAAGAATTTTGATTTGTACTGAAAGGTTCTTGGATAGTTTCTTGCGATCGTTGATGTTGTGGATATGAATGCATTGGTTCTTGTTTCTTGCATTTGATATGCTTGGGTTTTTTTGCCCCGATCACAAATGTCTCTCGATTTTGAATCTATTCATAGGATTACTGTTTAAAAAGAACCAGATGCATCGTTTCAGGCCAAGCATGCAGCGATTGCGGAAGCGCTCGGGCGCGAAATCCGTGTTTTCACAACTTCGGAAGCGCCTCCAAGGAAAGATGCAGCGCTGGATGCTTTTGATGGTATGCAAATTCTTTTTATCATGTTTTGGCTCCTCTGAATAGTGGTTGTTGCTTGATGATATGTAGATTATTGATCACAAATGTTTGCTAATAGTTTATCTCTTTTGTGATGATAAAATAATTGAATTAAACTAATTTGTGGTCTGCAGAAGAGGTGGTGGATGATTTCTATGATCTAACGCCCGATGACTACTATAAACTCGTGGCAGGAAGGACTGGAAGTAAATTATGCCACAGAGTTTACACTATTTGTTTAATTATTTCATACTACACGGACGTCATAATTTCTTTCTGTCAGAATCTCCAAGATGCATATCAATTTCAGTGTTTTAATTAAAAACAATGAATTTCTTAATAAATAGATGTGACAGAGCAATATCATGTCCTGAAGACTGAAAGAGTTCGAGAAGAACAATCAGCAGCTCTCGAGGCAACAATGATAAGTAAGGTACGGAGAAAGTTAATGGGCAAACAAATTGTTCATTCCTTATGCTCTACGCAACTTTTGTTGTTTTTTTCCCAATTTTCTTTTATTTAAGAGATTAAGTAGTATCACAGGTGTTTGTCCTAATAATCTATTGATATTTACATGTGTTTTACTTTTGAGACATTCTGGTTCTGCAGACTGTTATTAGAGTTTGCTTTCCTGATGGCTATTCACTGGAGGCCAAGTTTCGATCATCTGAAAAGATTCAAACTTTGGTGGATCTTCTTATGGAAGTTGTTGCTCAACCAAATTTGCCATTTTATCTGTGTATGCAATGTGCCAACCTACTCATTACAGTTCCAAACAAGGGTTTCTATTACATGAGAAAAATTCTTTTACCTGTTGTTATTTTCTATTGGGCTATATGTTGGTGTTTTTAGGAAAAGATGGTTTTGTTAACTCCGAGTTGCTTTATTATTCTTCCCTTGAAGTGTGTTCCCAATTTTTTATATTTAGAGCATCCGACTCCAAACCTTGGAATTGATCTTTGTGTCAAGACCTCTATTTCATTAATAGATAATCCAGGAGTGTTAATTCAACTTTATTTAGTTTTCAGTTTTTTAACATTTGTCAATTTTTAGTTATTCTGAGGCAAGTCTTTTATCGGGATGCAAAACAGATGTCATTGGATTATTTTTCAACATTGTTCTTAAGATTCCATATCCAGACTGGTTTAGTTATTGTTGACATGTCTGTTTCTCTTTGTTTCTTTGTTGACTTTTTGTATTAAATAATCATGTTCAGAATCTCATGTCTTTCCTTCTTAGGTCATCCTGTCTTTTTCTTCACTATTGGCAATACTTCACTAAAGTTGATCACATTATACCAGCTGTGTTGTAATATTTTTGTATCTCCATTATCTGTATTGCAAACACTTTGCTAGTGGCATTACTGAGGAATTAAGATGCAGATTATACCACTTTAATATGTTACAATTGTCCCTTTATATGGTCTTTGTAAAGTCATGTTGAAAGTTTCTGGAGTTTTTTATCTTTTTTTAGAAAGTTCTTATTTTGTGATATATGTTGAAACCTTCTTTATGATAATCACCCTTATTTGTTACTTGTTAAAAGATTTTTATCACTTCGTATACAATTCATGTAGCAATCATCTTCATACTATTCTCTAACCCTTTATCTTCTTTTTAGAAAGTTCTTATTTTGTGATATATGTTACAACCTTCTTTATAATAATCACTCTCATTCGTTACTTGTCAAAAGATTTTTATCACTTCGTATACACTTTCATGTATCAATCATCTTTCGTACTATTCTCTAACTCTTACAACTTAGATATTTCCTAGAAAGTCTTTATGTCATTGATGCTTAGGGGAGGTAGGATAAAGCTTTAGATCTTTTATCTTTTGATTTACATATTTCGGATTGTCTTATTCTTTGAGTAGTAAACATATTTTGAACTAGTTAATCACAAATGCATCTGCTTTAGAGGGATCATCTTTGCTATTATTATACAGTGGATTACTTTTTACCGTGGTTAGCTAGTTACACTGAAGCATCTACTTTAGAGTTTCCCTTCAGTAATTTATTGAATTTCCATGTCTCGTATGTTTATACTATTATATTTCACTTTCTCCAATGAAGTAGATCTTACATTTCAGATACTACTCCTCCAAAGAAGCGAATTGAAGATTTTTCAAAGGAATTTCATTTAGCTGGATTCACCCCTGGTGCTATTATTCGGTTTTCATATGAATCACCGGAAGGTTCTCCTTCTTTACTTGATATTGAATTATGCTAGTGAAGTCTTGTTTCGTGTCTAGAAGTCACTATCTGATATTTAGCCTCAGCATCTTTTTGCCAATGCTTTGCGTACTGATCGTTATTCGAAGTATCAAAGAAATGGAAATGCCTTGGATATCTTGACACTTTTATTTTTTTGGTTACTTTTTTACAAGATAAAGTTAAGGTATTTGGACAAATCAGCCTTCTTTTAGCTTGAGACAAATTTGCACTGCACTTCTAGAAATAGTGCTTTGATGTGGATGTAGCAATTAATCATACAAAGTGTTGAAAAGAAGTCTTGTGGAATAGTTTCCTGCTACGATGTATTGTAGAGTATTAGGTACTAATCTTAAAACATCCAGAAACAGTAGTGTTCAAATGCATGATGTTGCATTTTGATCTTTGATGCAGGATTTGATTGTTCAGAGACAATTAAAGGGCCTTATCTGCGTGATGATATCCTTACTTTGAATAAATTGGACAACATTGTGGAGCAGATTGACTTTGAGACCAACGATGCTGCCTTAAAGCTCTCGACTGCTCCTACCACGCTAGGGCCTGCTGTTAAGTCGACCAAACCAAAGTGGTTCCAGATGTAAACCCTCTATAGAAGTGAGTCTTGTCTATTTTTAGTCCAAAAATATACTGCTTAATTGTTTGACGAATCTATCTCACTTAATTCTTTGTAACCATATGTTTTTTTTCTTTCTTCCGTTCTATGATTATTCGTTGTTATACCTTTTATTTTGTCATGAAGCAATTACTTTGTTGAAGATACATGATTAGAAATGATACATCTGGCATTTTTTCCTTCCTGACAGATAAGCTTTCTTAGAGATTCAGTTATCACAAGTCGACGAACCAATGCCTGAGATGCTGTAACCACAAGTGAAACAGCTGAAACGTGGAATTCAATGTACAATGGGTGTTGCATCATGTCTCTGAAAAAGATATATGTGCTGATGCATGATTTTCCATTGCGATGGCCAAATGCCTATTATTTGATGCATAATACTCGATTGAATGCCATCAACAAATGATTCACTCCATCTCGACATCTTCTTTTAGATATGAAGAGAAAAGGAAGGGCAGCTTATGTCAAAGATCATGCGTATGTATGCTCATGTTAGAAAAAAGTGGTATCGTGCCAAAATTGGTCTCAGGCAGGCCCAATCCTGTTTGAACCGGTCGTTTCGGGTTGCTCGGTTTTTGTTTTTATTTTTTTCATGTTCCCCATTTTTATTTAGTATTGATGTTAATATTTAATATAAATGTAACATATAAATATATTATTTAATATGCATTATATATAAGATATATAAGCATATAATTTACTAGTAGTTATCTGATTATATTGTTATAACTTAATATTACGTACTACTCTACTAATATTCTATTTAATAATATATTTGTATTGTTTTAATATATAAATATAGTATTATATAACTTCAAAAAACATTTAAAATCATGCCTTGGTGTGCCGGTCAGAGTCAGGGTTTATCGTCTCATCTCGGGATGGTCCAGGCCGACCTTGAGCATGTTGACGTCGGGCAGGGCCGAGGAATCCGACCCAATCTTCATCTGTGGCAGCGTCCTTGGGATACAAAAGAGGAACTAATAATGTTTTCTAAGGGGGCGTTTGGTTGGGGAATAGGACCAAGATTAAGGTCTTATTCCCCATGGTTGAACTAAACACCCATTTAATCTATTAGGTGGGACCCACAGTATTTATTGTGCTGAGAATAAAAAAGTAGAGACAAATATATTCCTCCATCTACATGAATTAAGCTTATTCCTGCTGAATTAAGGAAATGCGACTATTTGATGGATTAAAAAAAGTTAATCCATCTACAGTATATGTACAACCAAACGACCCCAGGGTCTATTTGGTACAAGCATAAGCGTGGAATAAATCATTTATTCTTGCTTTTGCACCCAAACACCTATAGAATAAACTAATTCTCCCACTTTTTAAAACCATCTTGAAGTTTGCAAAACCATCTTTTTTTGTTACCAAAGCAAGAACAAAATGTTCTTGCCATGAGCAAGAACAATTTTTTATTCTTTTCTTTCTCTCTCTAATTTACTTTATTAAATTATTTTATTTTAATAAATACACAGTAATCTATAATTAATATTTTTTTATTATTAAATTCTGCACAAAAATCTAACGTTAATAATAAATACAATATTATGAATATTTTTATATTAACAGTTTTACATATTAATTATTTATTATATTATCATAATTATTTGATAGTTAATTTATTATTAAAAATAAAGACTAATTATATATGACATGGACACGATATTAATTAATTTATATAATATTATAATTATTTAGTAGTTAATTTTTTATTAAATATAAAATGAAGACTAATTACACATTATTCTAAACATATTTATTTGTATAGTTAAAATTAGCACTAATAATTATTTATAATTATTTAACTCGATAATTAAAATTATATTAATTAATTAAAATTTATAATGTTAATAAATACTTAATATATTTAATAATGTATATAGTAATTTTTATATTTAATAATATCATTGGAATAGTAACTAATCAACCAAACACACCTCAAGAATATCTCATTAAGAACATTTCATTTCTATTCTTCTTACAAGAATAAAAAAGGAATATTCCTACTAATTCTTACTTTTCTTGTTCTGATACCAAACAGGGCCTAAGGTATCGTTTGGATGCAAGAACTTATGTTCTTATCGTTTGGATTAAATAAATAAATTCTGATTTTATATTTAGATGAAAAAGTGTAATGATGAAGAACTAAAAAGTTGATTAGATGTTTTAGTTCGATGAGTGTTTAGATGAACTTCTAAAACTAAAGTATTTTTATTTTTTTTAAAAATGACAAAAATAGTTAAATTAAATATATATATATCATAATTTATTATTATTTATTTTATATGCTTACTAAAGTAATTAATATTATAAACTTGCTTTAAAAACTGCAACTAATAATTATTATTATTTACTCATTTACATAAGAAAATTAAATATAATATAATATTATATCAAATAATAATATCGCGTATTAAACAATTTTTAGAGTTTTATCAAGGATGAATTAACAAACAAATTCATACTAGAAAATAATTAACTTAATATAAATACTTAAAATTGAAAAAGGAGAAACGTACATTATGATTAATATTATGATTTATTGTAACTGGTAAAGTAATAAAATGCAAATATAATCTAAACAACACGTTATATTAATTTTTTATTATAAAATAATATTAATTCTTTTATGTTATTATTATAAGCTAATTAACGATAATTTTAAATGAGTTGACATTTTTGTTTACTCATTTGAAAGATAGTTTAAATAAAAATAATTATTTCAATTGCATAAATATTATTACTATTTTTACTTTTACCTTAATTAAATTCAAACTAAAATCTAAGTTCTTTATTTTTTAAAAAATATTAAAATTTATCAAAATAAATTAATAGACATGTTTATATTATTAATTATAATTATAATAATTAAAATATATTTCTCTATTTTAGTTTATTATTTTTTGGCAAAGAATATAATTACTTAAAGTATTAATAAGTTAATATATAAATTTTAAAATGTCACGTCAAGACTAAAAGAGACAAAAAGAAAAAAAAAAGGTTGGTTCCGCCCTTTCACGAAACCAACTTTAGTTCTTGCCATTGGCAAGAACTAAATTTACCAAGTTCTGGTCACGTGATAGCTTTGATCAAAACTTAGTTATGTAAATATTACTTTTTTTTTGTGTTTGGGTGAACTAACCAGAACTAAGGCTGGTTCTGGCCTTAATTCTCCTTAGTTCTGGTATCCAAACACGGCCTAAAAGTTGATCTAAAAGTCCTAGAGGTGCGCTTAGTCTAAGCACCAAAGTATTGCCATGTCGAGCTAGTAAGTTCGCTACAATATTACTTTCGCCAATACATGCCAACCAATCTCTATTCATGATTTGCCAGGCCCAATAGTGAAACACCAGATTAAGGCTTTGTTTGGCTACTAATTATGGATGATGGGGAAGGAAAGGATAATAACAGAGGGGAAGGAAAGGGTGGGTGTGATAATAAGAGAGGGGAAGGAAAGGGTGGATATTAAGAGACTAACAATAAAGAAAATGCTTTTGTATATTCATTCTTCAGTGTATGTATATTTATATATAGTACATGGATGAATAAAAAAAAATAATCAATAATATCTATAATATAATCAGATAATACTATCCAATCTAAGTTAATCTAGATAATCATAAATCTAGATATTATCAAATTTAGATAACATCAAATCTAGATAACATCAACCACTTTACAAATGATAAGATTAGATTCACTAGCACACCCCCGTAAGCTCAGCTTCCTCTAGATCGAAGTCTGAAAGCAAGCACCAAAAAGTGGCTTGGTTAGAATATCTGCAAGATTATCTTTGAAAGAGATAAAATGAATAGTGAGGCGACGATTGGAGACCTCATCATGAACACAGTGATAATCAATATTGATATGTTTTGTGCACGCATGAAAAACCAGATTTGCAGATAAGTATGTGGCGCTAATGTTATCACACTAAAGAAACGGAGGAGAGGTGACATGCAAACCAAGTTCTATGAGCAAGGACCGCAGTCATATGAGCTCAGCTGTGACATCTGCTAAAACTTTATACTCAGACTCAGTTGACGAGTGAGAGACTGTTCTTTATTTACGTGTTGTGCTGACCAAGATATGAGATTGGTAACAAAGAAAATAACAAATCCTCCAAACGACTTGCGATCATTAGGACAACCAGCCCAATTAGCATCACTAAAAATATGAAGAGTGTTTGTGCGATTAAGAGTTAGAAAAAAGGCAAGATAACTTGTACCCGCAAATAACGTAAATTTGTTTCACAGCTTGCCAATGATCTGTGAATGAATTATGCATGAATTGACAAACAAGGCTGGCCTCATAGGAAACATCAAATCTGGTGATTGTCAAATATTATAAGACACCAACAACCTGTCGATACAAGTGTGGATCAGCAAAGGAGGAGTCAAAATCCTTAACCAATTTTGTAGAAGATCCAAGAGGTGAGAAAACTGGTTTTGTATTTGTCATGCTAGTGCGGTACAGAAGATCCAGAATATACTTATATTGGGAGAGAAGTAATCCATTGTTATCTCAGAGTACTTCAACACCAAGAAAGTAATTCAAATTGCTAAGATCATGAATTGCAAAAAGCTGACTTAGATAGGAAATAAAACTGATAATGTGATCCATATGAGAACCAGTGACGATAATATCATCAACATACCAACATGATGAGAACAATTCCCGACTTTCAAAACATAAATAACGAACAATCAGTTGTAGAAGCACAAAACCATAGGTAATAATAACAGATTGTAACTTTTGAAATCATGCACGTGGAGCCTATTTTAATCTATAAATAAATTTGCAAGAAGGCACACATAATCAGGTCATCAGAAAACACAGGAGGTTGAGACATGAAGTCTTTCTCATTTAAATTTTCATGTAGGAAAGTATTGCTGACATCCAACTGATGAAGATGACAATTATTAGAAATAGCAAGAGACAGAACCAATCGAATTGTGGTGGATTTGACAATCGGGCTAAAGGTTTTCGAATAATCAATGCCCGATTGTTGATGGAAACCCTTGGCCACTACTCGAGCCATGTAGCGCTCTACAGTACCATATGGAAGAGACTTAGTGCGAAAAATCCACTTGCAACTAATAATATTCATACTTGGATAACGAGAGACTAACACTCATGTGCCATGAGAGCATTCAACTCTTCAACCATTACCGAGCGCCACTAAGAAATTTTGATGGCAAAAGAGTGACACGTTGGAGTAAAATCTGAGACAAAAAAAATATGCAACACCTATGAATCTTGAAGACCTGTGAGTTTCTTGTAATTTCGGTGAGTCCCTTGCTGAAATGTCATGTGTTGTCGAGGGGGTGGGTCAGATGGAGAAAATATGGATGAAGTATCAGTACAAGAAGATGAAGATGAACTAACAGAGAATGAAGTTGTGGTAAGGACCAATGAATCAGTAGAGTGAGTGGGAAGTGGAGAAACATTGGTGGAAATAGTGAGCCAAGACGAATTGGAAATGGAAGAAGACGCAGAAGGAGATAAGGAGTGAGAAGAAAAGGGGAAACAAGTCTCATCGAATTTAATATGACACGCATAATATATTCTATTTGTTGTTGGATCCAAGCACCTATAACTAAGGAAAGAGGACGGATAACCAAGAAAGACACATTTTGTTGAATGAAAAGAGAACTTGTGACGATTATAGTAACACAAATAAGGATAAGTTGCACATCCAAAAGTTTTAAAAAAACATGTAAAACATAGGCTTATTAAAAAGTTTTTCAAAATGAGAGATGTCATCTAACACCGCAGAAGATAATCGATTTATTAAATAAATTGTAGTTTCAAAAGAAAATTGTCAAAAACAATGAGGTACATGAGAATGGGCAAGTAATGCTAAAGTAATTTCAGTGGCATGACGAATCTTTCTTTCAATTGCACCATTTTGCTCATGAGTGTAAGGACAAATTAAACGATGTTGAATACCATAAGAGATAAAATGTGATTGAAGGACTTTAAATTCTTCACTAGAATCAGAATGAAAAGAATGAATCTTACGCTAAAACTGGCGTTCAACCAATGCTTGAAAGGAAAGAAAAATAGTCTTGACATTAGTTTTGTTATAAAGGGGAAAATACTAAACAAAGTTTGAATAGTCATCTAAACATAAAACAAAATAACAATGTCCCTGAGAAGATAAAAGTGGAGCAGAGCCCTAAACATCAGCATAAACAAGATCTAATGGAGATTACTACATGACTCGATTGGAGGAAGCGATTGGCGAGAGGACTTTGCAATATGACATGCATCAAAGGAGCGGATGGACGAGAAATATGAGATGCTGGAACCTGATGAAGGAGAATGCAGAGCTTTGTAGACAGTCTGGGATGATGGATTACCAAGACTGTTGTGTCATTGAAGTGCAAAGAGGAAGACAGATGGAGATGTGTGCAATATCAAAGCTTGAGGGAGGCGATAAAGTCCATGTTTATTGGGGCCTCGAAGCGGGACTTTGTGTGTGTGGCAATTCTTGACAACCAAAAAATTAGGATGAAATTCAAAATAACAATTGTTATTGAGTTGTAAATTGAGAAACAAATAATAAGGATTTGGAGATGGAAGAGACACATAAAATATTATGAAGTAGAAGAGGAGAACCATAAGAGGGAGGAGAGAAGTGTCCAATATGATTGATACCTAAATGCATATCATTTTCATCCTATATTTGCTCCGATCCAGAGTAAGGTGCTATCGTATGTAGATATTGCAGCGTGTCATGATGTGTTGCATCAGTGTTAGGAATCTAATCACTATAAGCACCTAGTGCTGGAAGGAATGGAGAAGAATAATCAGTGGGCGCCGTAGTAGAAACCATGTATGGATATGGTGTTGACGAAGCTGCAGAGGTCGGAGTAGGTACCGATCCTTGATGACGAAACCTACACTTGTACGGACTATGCCTATGAAGACCACACACAAGTTGGCAGTTGGTGGGAAAGCTGTGTTAGATGGAGGATGCATCACTGAAAGTGGATTTCATGGCTAACAAGAATGCTGTGAAGTTCAGAATAAGAAATATGTTATAGTCTAGATGATAAAGATGTAACAATATCACTAAAATCTGATCCCAAATTCTGAAACACAATGACATTGAATTGAGGAGTGGAAACCGAGTGACTTGCTGCTGCCAATTCATCTGCGAGATATTTCAATTATCGTAGATAAGAGGCTATTAAATTATCTCATTTATTGAAAGATTGCATATGCATAGTTAGTTGCAAAATTCTTGTATGAGAAGGGGCGCCAAAGGCCCGATGAAGAGAACTCCATACCAAATAAGATGTGTCCAATCCAATCACATGAGGAAGTACTTCTTTAGAAAGGGAAGAAATGATCCAACTGAGTATAAGTTGATCTTTGCGAACTCATTCGGTATAGTCGGATTGAGTGTTCCAATAGAAGCTGAATCAGGAGACACAATTGAGGAGGCAACTATCATAGATGGCGGGCAAACAGAGGTTCCATCAATAAATTTGTAGATATCAAAGCTACAAAGCAAAGAAAGAAACTACATCTTCCAAAGAAAATTGGTTGGAGTAAGTTTAATGGAGAGCGCACGATGAATCTGTTCAAGAGATGGGAAACCCATAGGTAATGCAAGTGCATCAGAAGAAATCATGAAGGCAGAGTTCTGAGAGGAGGAAGTCATCTTGGCAGCTGGGCTGGGCTTATTTTCGTCAAGCAACACGGTCCGTGTCGCATACAACACGGATTGTGTTGACTGCACGATCTGCACCGTACGGTCTCGTTATTGGTTTGGGAGAGAGGACGTGACGAAGAAAGGGCGCGTCGGAGAAGCGCGTCGTGCGTGCCGAACGCATTGGAGGGGCGCATAAAGGGTGCATCTGAAGGGCGCGTTGAGGGACGTTCGCCTGAGGATGGGCGCGTCGGATGGGCAGGACACGGTCTGCGTCGATGCAGGATGTTGTTACGTCGCTACGGATGGTAGTGTCGAAGGGGCTCGTTGAAGGGGTGAATCTGAAGGGCGCGTTGAGGGCAGCGCCTGAGGAAGGGCACGTCGAAGGGGCGGGACATGGCCCGCGTCGGTGCAGGATGTTGTCGCGTCGCTGCGGATGGCGGCATTGGAGGGGCGCGTCGAGTGCGTCGGAGGAATGGTATGTCAGTGGAGAAGGACACAACCCACATCGGTGCAGGATGTCGTCGCGTTGCGGCGGATGGAGGCATCGGAGGGGCGCGCGTCGAGTGTGCCGAAGGAGCTATCGTTGGAGAAGGACACATCCCACATCGACTCAACACGGCACGCATCGTGTCGAGGAGTCCACCCACGGATGACGAATATGTAGAGTTGAGAAATAAAGATGAGAGAAGGAAAAAAATTATGACTCTGATACCATGTTAAGAGACTAACAATGAAGAAAATGCTTTTGTATATTCATTCTTGTGTGTCTGTACATTTATATATAGTACATAGATGAATCAGAAGAATAAATATCAATATCTATCTAATCTAACTAGATAATGCTATCCAACCTAAGCTAATCTAGATAACCACAAATCTAGATAATATCAACTGTAGATAACATCAACCACTTTACAAATGATAAGGTTAAATTCACTAACAATGGGCAAAAGTTGTTAATTTTTATATTTGAATAAAAATAATAGGATAACATACTCCATTTCTTGTTTTGATAAATAACTATGTGCGATGAGAAATGATAATTTTACTAAAAAAACATGTGTACTCGTTGTTGAATAAAAAATAAAAGATGATAAAATATATAGTTTCAAGTTATTTTGTTTCTTAACTTTCGCTACATGCATACTATTTTTTTTAATTGTTTTAATTTGTAAGTGAAAACTTGTGGTAATATTCAGAAGAAGGATTGATTGTTCAATCTTTGTTTGCATTAATCATATTTCTCACTGAATGCTCAATAACTATCATACAAATCTTGAAAAAGAAAGTACATCTTTAAAAGAAAGGAGAATCATAAATAGTGCACAAAGAAGGAAAGAAGAATCACCAATTGGAACATGGAAAAGAAATTCAGCATGCTTCAAAGCACCAACATAATCTAAATGAAAAAAGAATTTACATAAAACACAATGAAAAATATAACAAAAAACATAACTAAAAAAATTGCAAACTTTAAAAAGTCTACATAAAAGAAAATAAAAAAAAATAAATTATAGAAAAGCAATTTTCACTTTTTAGAGAACTCGAGAATAACAAATGAAACATTAAAAAAAACAAATTTCAGCTTACCTCGAAACACCACCAGAACCTAAATGAAAAAAATCCCCAAACTTTAAAGAGCTCTAAAAGTAAAAGAACCAAAAAAACATGAAAGAAGTTCTTGCATAGTTAAGAAAATACCGATTGACACATGAAAATGTAAATGAAAATAGAGAATATATAGAAAAAGAAAGAGAGGGACCTTACCCTCAGCCGCACATCTCTTTCGTTCGCCCCCCATCTTTTTTCTCTATGTCACCGTCTCCTCAATGAGCGTAGATTGATGGAAACAAATTTGGAAGAGAATATCACAGAAAATGAAGGATCTGAAGAGAGCAGTTGCACAAGGAGAAACCCTAGACCCAGCATAATGAAGAAGAAAAAAGAGCCATGTCCTCATCTTTCTAGAAGATGCAAGGGTAAAATGGTCTGATAAATGTTGGTGGAATGAGAAATAATGTCATCCAATATGTTTCCAACTCATCCCAATTACTCCATTTCCTAAATTCATGCTAATCAATCATATGATAGTATAACTCACCCCTCTAAAACCTATGTATCTAAACCACCATCCAAACAAAATTTAAGTGAGGTTTGTGTGATGCCATTGATTGCACTCAACCGCCACCTCGCAATCAGTTTCCACTACGATATTCCTCTAATCTCTCTGCTAGGACAGTTGCATGTCGAGCAATATACTTTCTAGCCCGCCTCAGTTGTAGTAGATAACTTGTGCTAGTTTTCATGTGTTTTAGGTCTAGTTGTGCCCCATTAATTCATCCCCATTGATTTTCATCTAGTTGGGATTAGGAGGTTCAAATTGATTCTTGCAGCTTCGTGGCCTTGCACCTCCACTTTACTTGCCAAGAAGAAGCTTTTCGCCAATTTGCAAATTCCATTTGCCAATTGCCTTGTCGTTGAAGACAAGATTGTTCTTAGCCTTCCATTGCAATGTCGAAGATGTTAATCCAAGAAAAAGGTTTCCTGTGGTTTAAAGTTTGTTTGGTTCAACAATCATTAAGGGCCTATTTGGTTGAGGGTGAAAGGAGGATAAATGAGGAGAAGAATAAAGAGGTTAATAGTTTAACCTCATTTGGTTACATTTTTAACGGAGGAGAATGGAGGGGAATGTCCCCTCCATTTACCTTCATTCCCCCTCTAAAAGTCTATTTTTCTTTCAACCCCGAATTGAGATATAAAGGAGGGAAAAAATATTTAAGACACATGTCCAATTTTAACCATACGTAGTTAAATATATACACACACATTAGGATATATTCGTCCAACAGAAAATATAATTTACTTTCCATCTCTTTAGTTATATCATCCCAACAAATTTTTTCTTTCACCTCCATTCTCTTCTATTTTCTTTTCTTAGTTTTCCTTCCCTATGTTACCTCTCCTTCCCCTTAATGATTGTTGGACCAAACAGACCCTATGGGGAAAGAAAGATAATGGAGGGGGAGGGGAAGGAAAAGTAATGAATAAGAATGGAGGTGAAAGAATTAACCTTATTTGGATGACATATCTAAAGGGAAGGAAAGATAATTATAATTCTTATTCGACGAATATATCCTAATGTATGTGATTAAATAGTTAATTATATTTATGATTAAAATTAAAAATGTATTTTAAATATTTTTTCTCCTCCTTCACACTCCAATTTGGAGTTGAAAGAAAAAATGAACTTTTGAAGGGGAATGGAGGTAATCCTGTTTGGTTGCGGCGAAATGAGGATAAAAGATGAGAAGGAAAATGAGATTAATAGTTTAACAACGTTTGATTGTATTTTTAATGGAGGGAAATGAAGAGAATGTCTCCTTCATTTACCCCCATTCTTCTCCAAAAGTTCATTTTTCTTTCAACTCTAAATTGAGATGTAAATGAGGAAAAAATATTTAAAATGCAGTTTCAATTTTAATCATATATAATTAACTATTTAAACATATGTTAGGATATATTCGTCCAATAAAAATTATAATTTTCTTCCCTTCATTTTAGATATGTCATCTAAATAAGTTAATTCTTTGACCTCCATTATCTTTCATTTACTTTTCTTACTTTCCATTCCTCTCCATTATCTTTCCTTCTCCTTAGTGATTGTTGAACCAAATAGACACTAAAGCAAAATTTCAAAACATAGGGAACCTCTTCCCTAGGCTAACATCTTCAACATTGCCTTATGGAAGGCTACGGACGATCTGGTCTTCAACGACAAGAAAATTGGCGAATGAAATTTGCAAACTAGCGGAAAGCTTCTCCTTGACAAGTAAAGCGGAGGTGCGAGGTCATGCAAGAAACAATTTGGAACCTCCTAATCCTAGTTGAATGAAAATCAATGTGGCTGAAACAATAGAGCATAACTAGACCTAGGGCACATGAGAACTAGCACAAGTCATTTACTTCAACCGAGGTGGGCTACAACGTATATTGCTAGGCATGCAACTATACTAGCGAAGAGGTTGGAGGAAGATCGTAGTGGAAACGGATAGTGAGGTGGTGATTGAGTGAAATAATGGTATCACACAAACCTCACTTAGGTTTCGTTTGGATGGTGGTTTATAGATGGATTACATAAGTTTTAGAGGGGTGAGTTATACTATCATATGTTTGATTAACATTAGTTTAGGAAATGAAGTAATTGGGATGAATTGAAAATCTATCGAATGACATCATTTCTCATTCCAAACATATCAAAAGAGACATTTTCCTCCATAAAAATACAACGAAATGGGATTAAACTATTAGCATCCTTTCCTTTCCCTTTCTTTACCCTTCTTTCATCCCCAAACAAGCCCTTAGGTAAATGAAAAGAACAAGAGATTGCCAAAAGAAAGAAGATAAAGGAAGATATCTTACCATATTCCAATTATGTTTGACTTTAGAATAAAATTTAAATTATATATTCATTTTTTTATATGTACTATGAGATTGTTTGTAAAATATTTTCCTTTTCTCATTAGTCGAAATATGATTATTTTCATTTTTCTCCCCTAAATTATCGTGAAATTTTAGACATAATCCTAAACTATAAAAACTGACAGAAGTAGGTCTAAACTTTTCTCGATTTGACAACTTCATCCACAAGTCTGGTTTCCTATTTTTTCAAATTATTTTAATTTTTAAATTACTATTTTACCCTCCAAACTCCACTCTTCCTCCTCTCTCTCTCTCTCTCTCTCTCTCTCTCTCTCTGGTCTCTCTACTCTCTCTCTCTCTCTCTCCGCTCTCTTCGGTTTCTCTCTCTATCTCTCTATCTCTCCTCCCTCTCCGGTGCCAGGCGAGCAATTACTCGTGCGCAACTTCGCGTGGGTGAGCGTGATTTCGTGCAGGCGAGGCGAGGTTTACCTGTGCACTCGCTTGCGCGAGCTCCGACTACATGCGGGGTAGTGAGGAGGAGAAGAGAGTGCATGCAAGCACGAGAGTGAGAGAGAGATGAGAAAAGAGCTCGGGAGGGAGAGAGTAGTGAGAAAGATAAAGAGGGTTTGTTTTAAAGGATGGTAAAATGATAATTTAATAAATTAAAATAATTAAAAAAAAAAAAGAAAATCGGACCTGTGGATGAATCTGGTCAAAGGAAAAAAGTTTAGACATATTTCTGTCTAATTTTATAGTTCAGAGTTAGGTCTGGAAATATCGCGATATTTCAGCGGAGAAAATTAGAAATAACCCATCGAAATATTGTTTCAAATTTGTAAATAAAATTTTAAACATTTTTCACTGATGAAGATTTTTTTATTTTCAAAGACTGTTGAAAAATATTTTTTTATACAAACACAAGCATAGACTACTATCAAGTCTTCTTAGGTTGTGTTTGACATCAATAATGAATTAATAAGCGGATAGTAATTTAGTAGCGGATAAAAGTTTATTTAGCAAATAATAATTAATTAATAATATTTAATATTTAACTATTTGTTAAGATGATAATAAAAAAATATTTGATAAATACGATAGTAAAATTAATTAATAATTATAAAATGACGTAAGTAGGTTTAATAAATTAATGTGATAAATCATTTGATTTATTATATTATATACTTTCTAAAAACTTTTTATGTGATTTATGATAATTACTTTGGAATAATCTTTTTAACTAAATATACATGCATAAATAAAAAGATAAATAAAAAAAAATTATATGTACTAATGCTAATAATATCTAAAAGTTAACAAGTAATTATAGTTATATGCATAGTTAAAATATTAATAAAAATTGTAATAAAAAAGGGTAAATGATGTATACAAATTTAACCTCCATTTTTCATTCGTTAAACGTTAATGAAAATAATATACCACTCAACCTCTAATATATAAAATAATTTATTAAATATTTTATTATTAAAAATAGTGATTTGACTAAGTCAAGTCTTTAAATTCTACTCTAAACTATATCTTTTTATTTGTCAAACACAACCTCATGAACTATATTTTCTTTTTATATTTAACCTGCCATTTTCCATTTTGGTGAAATAGAAATGAGATTGAAGATATGAATCCTCTCTTCAAGCATTTTTTACGTTGTCATTGAGTTAGCCCAATAGTGGAAATAACTACGGCACTTTTCGTGGTGAAAACTATTCCCACAACGGCAAGACGTGATTTGGATCAAAAACATGTAATTGGACTAATAAAGCATGGATATAATTTCAAAGTACACAATATTTTTATCCGGATTTAATGATGGTGCATTCTATCTTGAATTTGAAATATATGATTAAAAATAAATAATCTGTTTAAATTTTATTTTTTTATTTATTTTTCTCAATCATATATCTCAAACTCACCAATCAAAATGATACAATATATACCATCTTTGATAGAATATATATCATCTTTAAATAAGATACACGAACAACCTTGTAAAATGGTAAAAATTTTCAAAGTTCAGACGCCAATAAACGCATATATTGCCTTGTTTGAATAATGAGTACATTATAGGTGGGAAGGAGGCGGCAACGAGGGAGGGATGAGATTGTATAATAAATTCATAATTGAATAAAAAATATATCAAGGATGGAAGAAGATAAACAAAATCTAAAAGAATTCATGTTTGGCTCTACCCACCATTCAAACCTTTTATTCTCACATGCATCAATTCTTCCATCAATCAGATTCAAAATATAATCACAGAATTCCAAGTATGCAGGAAAATCATATTGAGCAAACTTAATTGTCGTTCAGATTCAAATAAAATCACACAAATCACAGTACACATTAGGCAACATATCACAAAGCCCAAAATGCCTCTAGACAATGCAGAAAATAAACTAGTATCCGAGGGTCACACACAACTCATTGGCGTATCTGACCATTCTGTGTAGCATCATCTCAGTCAGGCTGATCAACGCAACCTCCTGGCCTCTCTTTCGGACTCGAGAAGGGTAAGGATGTCACCTTCTCTGACAGGGCCCTTTACGTTCCTCATGATCAGCCTGTTCTGGTCATCCAAGAACTTGACCCTAACCTGGGTCACCTGACCTCTGGACCCAGTCCGGCCCATCACTTTCACCACAACAGCAAGCTTAATTTGACTATCCATCCTGCAGAGCATCAGTAATGAGTACCATGACTGGAGGAGGATGTTCAGCAGGTTACCAATGCAAGGTAGACAATAGTTGCGAAAAGATAAAAAAAGCATGGCAAAATCATGCAACATGTAGAACAAAAAGCTTCAAGTATAAAAGTATTTCAAACTCCAGCAAAACCTGTGATGTATCAATAGTACACTGCATGAATTCAGATTTAATGCATGCTGGCAAGAGAATCAAACAGATAACACAAAGGGTTCCAGTGAACATTGTGCACATTTCATAACTATAGCTGCAGCCATAGATAACACTCGCCCAATAGAAAAGCATGAGTCTACTGTCCTCATCCATCAAAACATTCTTTAAATCTAACACTAAGGAGCCATTGGAAAAAAAAGTATTTGATTATTTCATCGAAAATTTTACCATTAAAGAATTATTATACATTTGGATGTTTGCCAATCTTTTGATTGGACCAAAAATATTGCAGAAAATCAAGAAGTAGGAACTAAATATCTTTTCTTTTAATTCAACTTGGGTTCCCAACCCTTCGATAATCATGATCACAATAAGTAACTTCATAAACTATTCAAATGAATGGCACTTAATAATGGTGTTTGAAAACCATAGTAACTATTCAAACATGCCCTTAATCTCTAATTAGTGTAAAGATCAGGAATTGAAGGCCATAGAACTCGAGTATTATGTTACATGGCATTAAATCATACAGAATGATTGAACAATATTTCGGTGCAGAATTGGCGATCACACATGATGCCTACATACAAGTCACAAGTAGGCCAAGCTTCTTTCTACTCTAAAGAAATTAAAAAAAAAAGTTAGTTTCTCCTCAATACTTTGAATCATATTTTATAATCTCCTAATAATATGCACAAAGAAGGCAATACATATGAATAGGATTTGCGTTTCGATCATGCAGAGGTTTGCAGCACTAGAACAAGAGAGCACAAGATAGCGCAAAGAACAAGTAAAAAAAAAATCTACAATCAAAGCACTAAACCACAACTACGCAGGATATGTGCCATCATCATGCTAACAGTAAAGATGATATCAGAAAACAGATCAGACTTATAATCCAACATCTAAGAATCAAAGTTTTAGATTCAAAAGGTCGAGATTATGAACCCACGCAGCGGCAGCAGGAGGTTGATATCGCGGTCGAGCGGCGCTGTTGGGGCGGAGATCGACGGCGACAGCAACGGCGGCGGAAGCGTGCGGTAGGAGGAGGTTGTAATGTTTATAAGGGTGGGAGAGATGAGACAGGCGGCTAGGGTTTTTTTTATGGATGCACTAAATTGATCTTGTCCGTCCAATCAAGATCGGAGACATGAACATTGTCCCTTTTGGAGGCCGCTGTTATTTGGGCCGGCCTGATATCACAAGCTTACTAGGTAGGGCCAGTTGAATTAGTTTTTTTTATCTTTCATGTTAACTCTAAACTATTCATAATAAAAATGTAAAGTTATTTCAAACAATTGTTTATTATTAAAAAAGACAATGATGACATTATTTCTCACTATGCAACTTGATTATTCAAAAGACAAAGGAAATAATTCATTGATTAAACAAAGAAGAGAGAAGAAAGTTACTTAATAGGTTATATAATTAAATTGTTCCGAGGACTTCTTATGATGGATTTAGATTTTTTAGATCTGATTGCATATCGTCATAATTAACTTTTTGCAATTTAACATTATCATTAAAAAGCCTACTTTATTCTCAACCAAGAATGCATTAGTTATCTCTTATATTTTAAGAATTAAGAAATTTCATCGCGCTTCATGCAATATTATTATTATTATTATTATTATTATTATTATTATTATTATTATTATTATTATTATTATTATTATTATTATTATTATTATTATTATTATT
>LTAE01001864.1:8676-28253 GCA_001647135.1 Pontederia paniculata | reverse complement strand
TAAATAAAAAATATTGTTCAAATGATAATACTTTAAGATGCTAAAGTAAAAATAATCATAAAAATAATTGTTTATCTCAAATTTAATAAAAAATAACTAATTTGAAAAAAATATTATGATGACATTCAATAGATTTAAAATATTATGATAAAAAATTAATCCGAAAAAAAATAAATGTGAATGAATAAAAGATAAACAAATATAAGTATTAAATAATTATATAATAAGATAAAAAAAGTTAAACCAATAAATGAACTCAAGTCAAATATTTTTCCATCATAAATTAAAATAATATAAGTAAGAATATTATTTTAAATGAACTATAATATAATTTTAGAAAGTTATTTAAAGGGGTAGTTTTGCCTAAAAGTTTCATTCCCTATAATTATACCAATTTGGTGGAATGAAATATTTGATGTTTGGAGGTGTGACTCACCCCTCCAAACACCATATGACTTTTAAAATCTTTTACCCACACATGATTTAACTAACACCACCCACTCATCTTCCACCCTATCCCCCTAATATCTCAATCCAAACAAGGCCTAAAAGTCAGAATTTCACCAATCTGAATGAATGTCGGTTATTGTTGGACTCAACTTGTAATGTAGGAGTTCTGGTTTAAGTTATAGAAAATTTTTGTTTCAATCATGGCCTATTATTTTTCATATAATCAGTAATGAACCAATAAATGTGTTTACTAAATATTTAATATGTTGTTTGGAAATAAAAAGAATAATGAGAATTTATGTAATGCCTAATACATCACAAATAAGTACATTGTCCAATAAACACTTAGATAAAAAAATTTATTAAAAAGAGCAACAAGGTCAAAATAATTATTAGAACTAATTTATTCTAAACATTATAAATTTGACTATCTTCCTTTTCGCCTCCTACATCTAAATAGCATTCCTCCGTTGCGGTCTTCATAAATTTGAATGATTTATTTTCCTCTTTTTTAATCCCTTGATTCTTGAGAATTATTTTTTTATTTGATTTCAATTTAAATCATAAGAAAACAAGCCATATAATAAAAACACTAAAATAAATATCATATAAATCAGTATTATATTTTTTTTAAATTATTTTATATATTATATCATTATTCATAATACGATAATAGCATTGTCTTTTTAAAATATCTTTTAATAATTATAACTATTAATTTTTAAATTATGAATAATGTATTAGATTGATTTTATTTTAAGATTATTATTTATTTAAAAAATATTTACCTAATACATTATTTTATAAATTTGTGATTCTAATTTTTATTGGTTCTAATAGGACAAATTTTTAAATTTGAAATATTTATAAATGATACTTTGATAGAAAGATGTTTATGGCTTAGAAATTTTCTTATAAGTAAACATATTGCCACTTGAATTATGACACTATTTGACATGCTTGTAGAATAGCATAGCACATAAAGTGTTGTGTAAGTCAATATATTTTTTTAAAATATTTTTTTAATTTAATTAATAATAGCATAAGCAATTGAAATTGCTTAAAAGATCGGTTACTACTTATTAGTGCGTTGAACTTATTTTTAGGTTTTCATCAAAATACTTTATTACTAATTACTATTTGTATGATACATTTATTATTTATATAATGTGACTGTTTTATTATTTATCATTAATTTATTAATCATTTGATTATTTATTAATATTTAAAAAAATTAATTATTGAATTTATTAATATTTTATTATTTTTAAATTTAGAATACATATAATAAGTTAAACTATTTAAATCATTATTTACTTTTATTTATTTTGTGTTTAATGAATGATTCAAACGTTATATTTGACAAACACTTTTATTGAATTTAATAATTAACGTTACTCACTACCCACTATTATTAGTCGTTAACCATTATTTTGTTATTACCTATTTAAATCACTAATATATGTCAACCATAGCTTATGTGTAAAGTAAATAGGAGTTCATATTGTTGACAATTTAATGAGTGAAATGAAGATTAATAGATAATGCAAAAAATCCAAAATTGAATAGTCATCCTATTTGTTGCCTCTTTCATTAGTGGGGATTTATTTTCAGATTTGGTGAATGTTTTTTGAAACTTGGAAACTTCATGTGTATTGAGACTTTCCTTATTTAATCGGATTCGAAAATAAGTAATGTGATCGATGGTTTCCACTTAAGCTATTTCCTTAAGTAAAATGTATTAATTTGCTAAATGACTTGCCATTTAGACAAATTTGCAACAAATATAAGAAAACACTAATGCAAATTTAGAAAATAGTGCATTTGGCATTGAGTCGGAAAGAAAGCATGCAAAACTCATGTATGGAATACACATTGAATGCTGAGATTACGCATTGAATTTCTGGTAGTAGATCCATAATCAAAATTTTTTTTTGATTGTTCCAAAAGAAATGCTTCGAGAGCTGGGGAACGTGGTTGGTGCCCCGTCTTGGTCCGATTGTTCAGCAGAGCGATCAAAAGCTGAGGGGGTATAGAAAAAAAGATTTCGATTGGCCTGACGTTAATTTGTGACGCTAATTGAGAGTTGTGACCACTTATTCAGTATAATAATATAAGATGAAAAGAAGAGAGAGAAGGATTCATTTGTGCAATTGGGGGCTCCTTGCACGTGTCCGATTCCTTTTTATAGTCGCGTTGTCCGCTGCACTCTACCTCCTTCAAGCGACTGATCACCCGACGAAATCGCGCGGTCGTTGCGCTGCATTCGTTCCAACGGCCACACGCGATGTGTTCGCTCCAACGACCTCTACGTCGCCGCGTATGTTAGTATGTTGGCATGCGCGATCTTCGGCGGGCGAGTGACCACCCGCCATTGGTCATATCTACAACAAATAATTCTAGATCGAGATATGAGTCTGTGGTGCACTGCATGCATTGAGTTAGTTACATATAGGAGGCCTCTTTGGGCCATCCCAAAATGCTGATAACCAGCATTTTATGTGAGACCTGAAATGCTTGGTGATCCAGCATTTGGAGCAAATCGCCTCGTCGCCAAACAATGTCATAATCAAGTCACATAAAAGAATGTTGGTACATAGGAAAATATAGTTTTTTACTAGACAATGCATTTTGAGAATTGTATGTGGCCATCAATAGTGAGAGAGTGTTTTGTGCACAAGACTCACTAAACCTAAAAGAATGGAGTAAAATGCACAAATCAACAAGTGGATGAGAATGCTGGTCTTGATCCTATAAAATCTTGATTGATAAGTAAGAATTAGCCATCTATCAAATGTTATAGCTGATCACAAAATTTCTTCAACGAGTTAATAATTGTGGCCCTGTTTTACGTTGGATTACCACCCAAAATCAACATTTTATGAAGAATAAACTCAAACACTCATCAAATTACTAGTGATATTTCGATGTTTAAGTGAAAATTGAATTATATCTATTCATAAGATGTTATGAATGAGGTTAATATCTCTTAAGGTTAATATGTCATTAATGAATATGATCAAATCTATTTATTTAAGGAAGAATATTTTTTTTTTCCATTTTTACAATTATTATTTTATTTTTCATATCATATTCAAATATCAACATATTTAATCCACAGAATACATATTTATCCTCCAAATAAAAAATAAAACAAAATATCATATTGATGATATTTATCTATTTATATTTAAATGGCCCTTTTGTTGTTAGCATTAATCAAAATTATGGATTTCAAAAATTGCATGAAAATGAAAAGGAAAAAGAAATGAAGTTGCATGAAAAAGAGAAAAAAAATTGGAGCTGCCTAGATGACCGTTGTGGCCATTGGTAATTCCAACCGGCATTATGTAACAAGCTACATGGTTATGCACACAAAATTTGCAAAAATAAAATTGATTTTCTTTCTAGTGATAACAAAGAAAGAGAAAATTTACCATATCAGCGTATTACACAAATAGCATGATTTGTACACCAGCGCTTTCTCGAAGTCACCGCAAAAATCATCTCAAAGTCGTCTTAAAATCATTAATAAAAAAAGTAAAAGATAAAACACACTAACACATTAAATAAAAAACATAGCAATGAAAACCACAATATTGTATAAAAGGAAAGAATCACATTAATAACATTATATTGAAAGAAAGATAAAATCTTGTAAATCAAAATAATGCTCATAAATTATTGAACCATAAAGCTATCGACAATAGAAATAGTGAAGATGCATTATATGCTGAAAAGTGATTATTATCATTCAAATTGACAATGGATTTAATCTTTTATCATGTTGCCTTTATTAAATGATAAAGTAGAGATGATAATTATTGATTTTGAATTATTCTTTATGATTTAACGTCGTTGTATAAATATAATGCTTATGATTGACTTTAAATTTTTTCTTATTGTTTGACTTTATTTTATCAAAATAATATTCTTGATTATCACCATATTGATTACTTATTATATTGTTCTTTGTTCTTTCATATTTTATTTTATTAATAATTTTTATATCTATCTGATTATTGTCTTAAATATTGAACATCATAGTTCACGTGAGAAATTATTATTTTTTGTATTGGATCTCATAGATAATTGGTATATAAAGATAATATGATGGTGCATGAATGATAATGAATGCTTCTAATAAAATGAGTTGTATGCGGTTTAGGTGAATATCTTATTAATTTTCTTTCGAAATATTTTGAGTTATAATAATGCATTATTTAGTTTTATTAAGACCAAACAACAATTATATTTTAAAGGATTTATTAGAAAAAAAATATTATCTGATCTTCCCCATACCTTACATGTTATTGACTAATCAAATCAAATTTTAAGTGAGAAAAAGTATAACTTTGTAATTTCTAACATATACTTTTGGAGGTGTTATAATTTTTTTCATAAAACATCATTATTTTTTGGGTAATAATTTGACAGAGAAGTGACTTTAGCCGGTAGCCACCATGTGGACTGCTGCCTGCCTCCCTGGGGTGGGTGGGGGACGCATCCGGACGCGCCGCAATGACTGCACCGGACCCCTACCGCACCCAACATGGCATGGCATGGGCGCACATGTGGCCCCAGCCTAATGCATACAACGTATCAACTATTTGTTTTGTTGGATCGACTACGATTTTCTCTTTTGGACGTAAAATTGATTTATGCGTATCTATTTAAAGGCTCAAATTAAATTTAAATAAATGTATGTAATTATACCATGGTTTCGTCTATGATTTAATTAAAAACATATATATTATAAGAGCGAAGCGAAGTCAAGGGGTGCATTGACATTCCCAAGACATACTTAAATTTTTATAATAATAACTTAATATTACATATATTTATTTTTGACTAAATGAAAATAACTTAATATAAGAATTAAAAGATTTCTAGTTCAATCTCTCTTTATTTTCATTTTTCCTTTTATACTTACTTTACCATTTTCAATTTTTTTCTTATTTATTCTTTAATCTTTTAAAAAATTAATAGAATAATTTTATAATTTTGTGCTTCTCAATTAAGATCCTGACTCTATCCCTGTGTATATATATCATGTTTGATCATACAGATGGAGAACTTATTTAAATTCAATATGGACTATTCATTGAATTCATTTACGTGTAAGTCATATTTTTTGTTTACATCGTTATTTTCATATATATGTTATGAATTTTTTTGTTTACGGCACTATAATGGATAAGGACGTAGACAGATAACTTGAATCTTTTTAATTTTGATCAGCATTTTAAATCGTTTTTCTTTTTAAGGAAGAGGCAAAAATATATCATGAAAACAAATAATATAATAATGATACTTAACTTCCTTGAATCCTTTCTGAAATATCTCCTTTTCATACCTTAACCACATTATTTTTCAAAATCTTTTATGGTCCAGAGAATTAGGTCATGTTACCTCCGATGAGTTGCATAACTATGAACGAATTCTTTTTTAAAAAACTATGAACGAATTGCTTCAAGGGATGACATGTTCGAATATAAGAAAATTAAAGATGTACAGCACTTGACGAAGAATAGAACAGATATAAAACATCATTTCTTTGTCGTTTGATCTGTCTCATAATTATCTATTATTTTATCTTAGTAGTTAAATAATGAATTTGATTGTGGTCACGACCATTAAAGTATCCCAAAAACAACATTAATATATCAAATTAATTTGATGACCATAATTTATTTGTACTTATATAATATTTGGATAATTGAATTAGCACTATAATTATCCATTACATCAAATTATATGATTGGTTTAATTATAATTTATAACCTGTCAAATTGATCGGACAAAAATGAGTGTTCTACATTGAGCGTTGAGCAGAGTGAATCAAGAGTGCATGAGTATATATATATATATATATATAATTTTCAACTAATATGTTGAAAGAGGTTATAATAAAATTTCCTTTCAACTTCTTTAATTAGAGCAGTGAATGATCAAATGGGTAAAACAGCACCCACAGAAGAAGCTGAACTTGATTACACCTTTTCGGCTCCAAATACCATGTGGGCTGCCTCTTCCTCCATGCACAACTCACTTTCTATATAAGTGTTGATTGAGAACATAACGTAGAGTAGGCAGAAAGGATGGTCTACAAGGCAGAGGAGTGTGGCAAACTCAGAAGACAGGAATCCATGAAGAACAAGAAGAATACGCAAGAGAGCGAGGTCAAGGGGAGAGAAGCAAGGCAAGAGGTGCTGAAGCTGCAATGCAACAAAGCAAAGTGCTGCAGGTTCAAGAGGAGCTGCTTCAGTGAGGAAGGTGATGCAGCTTCATCTGCCATCTTTCTCTTAGCCTGCATAGTCTGTACTCCTACATTTTCGTTCCCCTAAAAATCTTCTCTCATCCTCTTACTTACAATTAAGACAGGCAGTTCAGTTCACTAGCTGCAGTTGTAACTAAGCTTGTCCCTCTTTCTCTCTCCTCAGTAATCATGTAATAAAAGTTTTGCCAGTCAAGTGTGGTATATTATAAGAGGCCAACTCTTTCTTATTAGGCAGAATATTGTTACCTTGCATTGTGATTCTTTGGACATTACTCACCAAGCTATCATGTTAGATCATTGCCCTCTGATATATAACAACAGTTGCTAATAAGTAAAGGAGACGATCTGAATGGGGTAGGACCAGACAACACGAATCAGTGGAGCAATTAGATAAACTATGCAGGTGTTGTTGCCACATGGAATTCTTGGTTTTCTGAAATGACTGAACCTGAACAGAATCTTATCTATGCGTTCTGCTCAGCCTTATCGATCCAGATGACACCATCTGACTCAGACAGGTGCCCTCTCCATCTCCATCCTCATCCCTTGTGGTGTTCTCTTGGCAGCTAAAAGTTAAACGAAGGAATATGATACCAAATAACATGACCCAGTTCTGAAAAATCTGAATAATTACACTTGTACATACTACACGAACAGAATGCCAATATCCTCAGTTCAACGGCACGTTTTAGTTTTTCTCCTGACTGTTTTGATCCAGTTACTCGAATCCAATTTCAAACCAATTCTTTATCGATACATCTCAAGAAAAGTCTGTTTTCCAACTGAGCTAGTAATCACATAGGTAACTAGTGCATGTATGGAAGATGTTGGTAGATGCAGTTGAATAAACAGTTAACTGGATATTACATTGAAAATGATACAAAAGCATACACATAAAACATCCGTATTCTGAAATTATATGGAAAAAGGTTGCTAATTTGTTATGTAGTAAGATGACGCAGATGTTTGGTCTCAATCATATTTGAGATGGAAATTTTCCTCGGGAAACAAGGAAAGACGTTAGATTTCAGTTCCTGCAAATAACATGCTTAGAAATTTTCTTCTCTTGCACCAATTCCTCTTATGTCAATGACAAAAAAGTTGACTTCAGTAAGAGCCCTTTGTTCTTTCAGAAATCAGAAACTAAACAATACATTTGACGGCTAGATTTTCAATTTTCCACCAAAGTATATATTTTAGGCTAGACATTCATTTTTTTTCCTTGAAATAAAACTATCTGATCACATCTATTGCCAAAATCAGCAAGAAATATTCATTGAGGATTCATGGAACTGGCAAGACCAAGCAAGTGTGACCACCTAAGAAGTAAGAACTAAGTTAATATAATCTCCAAACTTTGCCATCGATCTTGATTTTTAATAATAAAAATGCATTATCCTCAATTCTTAGACCTCGATCTTGAGTAAATCTCAATATTAACAGGCATGCCTAAGAATCAGTTGATACCAATGACAATAAGCAAAACTAGGAAACGAATTGCACCGCATAAAAACAAACTTCGACATTTAACCTCCCTATCCAAGGAGAGAGATGGGCGAGGAACACTAGTGGACTGAATTCACTCTTATATCAACAAATAAAACATAACTAGTACCAATATGTGACTCTAAATAGCATCAAATTATAGGGTTCATGCTTGAGGAATGAGGGGAACAAAGATCATGATAATTGGTGTAACTAATATAATTACATTGGCGTTACCGCTGGACCATCCAGAACATGTTTAGAACGCAGATACATTAGATAAGTAATGACTGGTTTTGGAAGAACCATAAGGACCTATATATGGGAAAAGTAACTCAAAGGTGACTTTACAGCCATGAAGTAGAAAACACAAAAACTAGGATACAATGACAGCTTAAGGATAAATGTAATAAACACCCATTTGCATTAAAAGTTTTTTGTTAGTGAGTTCCCTGGAAGCAAAATTTCTAAGAGAGCACCACAAACAATGCTACCATTCATCATGTTAGCTCATAATGATATCTGGTGTTACCATCAAGTTCCTGCTAGGAAATTTAGCGCCTTATGCATTTCAGCATAGGACAAAAGTGTATATCCACATTATTATTGTACGTTCAATCGAACACTGGCTTAGCACATCACTGCTACCATGAAACCATTATCAAAATGTGGAGGCGCTACATGGAGCCACAGGAGAGCAGGCACAACACAACAGATATTTGTTCAAAGAAAGAAAGATTTGAACTATTAGCAGGTTTTAAGCTTAGTATATGTTCTTTTCTGTGCATGGTACTTTTATATATAAACAGCTGTTGGCTTCCACAATAAGAATTTCATATACAATTAAAGACATTGTCTTAAGTATTTTTAGTACCATTCAACCACTGACAAGCAATTAGGCATGCAAGCATAGCAGCATAAAAGCAACACCTAGACATGAAAACTAAATGACATTTAAATATCCAGATTAGTTGTAGACAGTATTGACCTAGATGATCAAACTCCAGTTAAATAATCATGTCAGAAAGAAAAGATAGAACCACATTAAACCAAAAAGTTCTACATATCTATCATCGTCCACTATAGAACTATGAGCCATACTGTATAAGATAATGGAAAAAATAATAATGAGAGACCTACTTTATACATATAGTATGTGTATTTACATATATTTGATTGAAAAAGAAGAATTGTAGAAAAAAGAACATAACTAGTTCACCGAGGCTTAAAGAAGACTAAAAAAATTACTATAGTAACTTAAATCGCTAGGAGTTGTATGTTCAATAATACTAATCACATTTGGTGAACAATCTTATACCATAGAAGATTTAACCATGTTTGTTACATAGTACACACCTCTGGAAGTTTGCAAAGAAAAAGTTCATTTTGTCTCAACATTTGGCCTATCTTTGACAAGTAAAAGAACAAAAATAGTACCTGATATCTTCTCCTCTAAATAAGAACAAAAATTTGAACAAGTGAAATCAATGTCTGAAGAACAGAGTGAAAGATTATTTTGAGGGATAAGTGAAAGATAGCTTGGCCTTCAAATTTCTTGGATATAGTCTAAGTTGGCAGAAGTTGCATAAATGCTCAGCGTGCAGGAAAAACATCTGTGCTCAGTGAAAAGTATCTGAGAGAAGTTTTCAGAAGCCCCCATAGGTTGATGCAGGCGGTCAAAGGTGGCAGAACTTGCATAAATGCACAGCACACAGCAGAAGTATTTGAAAGAAGTTTTTAGGCCCACGTGCAACCAATCAAAGGTGATAATTTCTTAAAAATGAAAAGCCAATATATTAGCCAGCTCCTGCTTCATGTTCATGAGTTTTTGTCACCACATTTAAATTAAACAAACCAGCAATCGCCTACGCACAGGTTCTTGGCATCTGAACGACTCTTCACAGAGGTCAACTTTAATTTCCATTTAGCCATATTTTTGTCTGTTTCTTTCTTTTGCATGTCAATCAGTACTCATCGTCCAACCCTCAACTTTTTTTCCCTTTCTCTCCTTTGGATCTACTCCGCCTTTCAATTATAATATTATTGTGTTCATTAATATCCGAACAATTTCACTTGCATGAGTGAAACAAGAAGCAGCTGTTCACAGTCAACACAAAGTCGGACCACAACAGTGATTGTCTGTAACCCAGAAAGAGCAAATGTTTGCATGCATACCGCTAACAATATTCAGAATGTTTATTCTTAGCCATCTTCTTCCATCATATCTTGACACTGAATTGGTTGCTCCGAACAAGACGAACAAAGATAATCAAGTAAAAATGTCTCCATAAACTTGCTGTCCCTGATGCACCTCCCACAATGTACACACCTAGGAATGCACAACTCACAAGCCCTACACTTTTCAGGTGTGTCTCCTTGACAATCATCTGCCGGGCAATCAAAGACAAGCTTCAATTTCTGGCATACTGGGCACATTTCAATATCTACAGGGCGCTCATCATCACAACTATGTGAAGACATGGTGTTGTAGTAAAATTTTGACTTGCAAGATTTTGCCTTCTGATGATGCTTTATATCCAAGATTGCATTCAGCTTTTCATAATGTTCTTTTGTAACTGTGAAAAACTTACCAAGCTTTAATTGTGTCAAACCTAAGGCACCTGCTGCCTTCAAGGTGCTTAGGTTGTTGACGAGACCTTCAATGGTAATCCTCACACATCCGGGAAGACTTAGCTGCATTGAAGGAAATAATTAGATGTTTAATATGGAAGATAGATGACATCTAAGCACATCAGAAGACATGATTTTTTTTTCCAATAGTTCCGGCTGTGGTTATACTGTTGAATAGTTGGTCATTTTTTATCAACCTAAAGTCACTATTTGAAGATAATCACATACAACCTGTGAAAGTCAATACATGGTCATTTTATGAATGCTGAATGCCACAATCATGCTTCTAACACTGCTAGAAATCAATTACCACCTGCTAAAATCTGAAGAGGTGTCTTGGATCTGTAAACACTTACAACTACTCCTTTCAAAAACAAATTCATCAACTGATACTGAGGTTGAACACTATTGGACCTACAAAGTTATGGTCCATCTGGAACTACAGAAGACACAGACCACACAAGAGACTTTGCTAACTCTTTTTTGCTTAGTCGCCAAATAAAGTGGAAAGAAAATAAGAGATGTAGTGTGCTACTGAGAGCCCAGATAGACAATTTGAGTCAAATGCAAAACCACTGTAAGATGGAACAGTGCAATGAAGAACATTGGTGAGAACATTTCTATTTTTCTGGATTAAGTGACAACAGAATAGACATATTATTGTGTACCCATTTGGGCATGTGATTTGACAAGCTGAAGACTAAGTACATTTAAGCCTTAACCTTGTTCAAGGCAATGACGCAAAAGCTGAACTGGGTAACTTACATACAACAGTAAATTCACAAATGACAACGTCAAAGAAACAAATATCTAGCTGAATACAGACAATAGATTTACAAACCAAACTTATTATTTCCTTAGAGAAATGAATGAACAAAAAAAATTCCATATTTAAGCAGTTATATTCCATCACACACACTTAAGATAGTCTGATACTTCATAAGATCCACACATTATTCAAAGATACGATAAGCAATTCAACCGTTTTGAACAATCGCAATCATTATTCAACTACCATTAGAGCGAGGAGCAAGAACTGTCACCACTTCTACCTTTGAAGCCATACCTCAGCTCCCAGTCACCACTGATCTATAACAACTACCAGTGGACAACATACTTACACTTATTATTGCCAAAGCACGATGTGCATTTTGCAACTCGTTATGAATATCAAGATACTCTTGGAGCACATAATAATCAAGATATTCATAATGAGTTTTGAGATTCCCGTCTTGGCCTGGTATTACCTTTCCTTTTCCAAGATTCTATCACCTTTGACTAATGGTCTGTAAATTTTTTTAACCTTGAAATCTCATCATGGTAGCTACTTGCACCTCAAACTCGCATTCTTAATTGCATTGTACAATTAGCATCTTGCTAAATAAGGATGAAGTCCTCCAAATACATTTGTGATCACTACTTGATCGCTTATTATATTTTCTGCTGCATCGTTAGAAAATATATAAAGCAGATCTTGACTAAAATGACCAACATGACCTGATAGATAAATATATAAAGGAAAACATAATGCAACATTGTGGCCTACTGGTCGAAGTTACCCTTTTCTTGTTTTCAGGTGGTAAATTCCAGAAAGTTACTTTTCGAGATCCCAACTTCTATTTTATCCTAAAATGCTATGTTCTACGTGATATATGATTAAATGAATAATTCAAGACTGTCCATCTATAACTTCAGGAAAAGAAAATGTGATGGTGTTTAGAAACATACCTTCATGAGCCTTGGATTACTGTCGAGCACACGCTTCAGGCCATCATCCGTGATCATCGAGCATCCTACGAGGCTCAGACACTGAAGCATCCCTTGTGCTTTTCCAGTCAGCCGGAGCAGGGCATCATCTGTCAACCTCTCGCTTAGCGGCCAGCTGATGTGGATGCATTTCCACAGAAAGAACTCGTTCTGGACAGCATAGCGCAACGACCTGCAAACCATCTGGACAGCAAGCAGCTCCTGCACCCTCATGTAACCGAGGGATAGAAACAATCCGAAGTGTGGGAAGCTCTCTTCTGTCAAAGCATCGGACGCCCGCCGTGGCATCAGTAGCTCCGTGGAATCTGAAACAGCCGTAAAAGACTCGTCTTGGGACTCGCACGCGGAGAGCCTCGACCCGTTGCCCTCTTCCACGGAATCCACCCCGCATTCCTCATAGAATAGCGATTCGACACTGTCTGGGCATCCCTGGGAGACGGAGGCATCCATCTCGAAGGGATCGGAGGGCAAGAACTCTTGCTTATAACAATCGGAACCCTCGTCGCAATACAGGCCATCGCTGGCCGCCGCCTCCTCCTCTTCCATCCCGAAGGGGTCCAGCGGCAAGGCGCCGACTTGATTCTCCTCCTCTCCGATGATGTCGAAGTCCGGCCAGTAGAGGCTGTAATCCGAATCAGAATCGTCCAAAATCACGTCTTTCTCCCATAAGCAATTGGGGAAATTGGAATCTGTGAGATTTAGAGCCATCAGAACTCACTTCGATCTCAAATCCGCATCACAAACCTTCAACACCTCGGACTGAATTCGAGCTTCTTTTTCTCTTGATCCAAATAGCGATGTGCACTCCTCCTCCTGTGTGGGTGGGGGTTTCGCGCAATCCAAATTGGGAAGGGATTAATGGGTGGAGAAAATTTAGCGATGGAGGCCAATGGAAATGGATCCCATTTTTTCGGCAGTAAGCTTGCGCCTTTTGTTCCCTAAGAACAGGGAAGGAGGAGAGAGAAACTGAGAGCGCGCGGAGAGGAGAGAGAGAGAGAGAGAGAGCGAACGAATTGTGTGCGAAAAAAGTAATGGATTGTGTGCGAAAAAAGTAATGGATGGCCAGCGTTGAGAGAGAGAGAGAGAGAGAGAGAGAGAGGAAAAGTAAATTGTGGGCCAAAATGATATCTTTGGGCCGCATAACGTTCGAATACAATAAAATGAACGAAACATATTTTTTCTTTTCTTTTATAATTTTTTTATTTACTAGTCAATTCTACCGAAATTTTGTAGGATAAGATTAAATTAAATTGAATGTGTAAGGATAGTATCTGATAATCTCATATTAACTTAAAAATATTGACATTAATAATTGATTCATAAATTTATTGAAAAATTTCTTTTATGTACTGAAGCCAATGTCTCCCTTTCATCATTCATCATATTTATTTGATATTTTTTCATTTTATTTGAAGATAATGCATCATTTCATTAAAAAAATATTACATTATTCCTTGTTAAGGTTAAACATTACAATATAAATATAAAATATATAAACTTGCGTTTAAAAAAAGAGAAGGAAAAAGGATGAAGAAAATATTTTGTTTAAAAGAAAAACAATGGTTCTTTAACGACTTATGAAGCCCATACAGAAAAACCTGTAAAAGCCCACAGTCCTCGCTCTTTATTATTTTAATAAGGCTCGATTATTTTGTTCTTTTTTGTAAAATGGTTTTTCTCTTTTCAAGTTATAGGTTTTTCTTCTTTTAAAAAATGATATTATTAATTTACCTCAAATTGTTTGTTTCCGGTTTATCCTGAAAAATATTTCCACATTATTTGACTTATCTAATTAATTTTAGCTGGTGGAATATATTGAACTGAGTGATAGAATAACTTTAAAATATTACTAGTAATAATTAATTTACAATAAATTTATTAAATATTATTTTATATATTAAAAGACATTGTCTCCTTTCATCATTCATCACATTTTTTTTTTGAGATTTTCTTTTTCATTTTACGTTGAAGATAATGCAATATCATGCTTTGATACATTAAAATAACATGCATTATGTCTTGTTAAGCTGAAATGTTACACTATAAGTAAAAAAATATAAACTTGAATTTATAGTAGAGAAAACAGAAAAAGATGAAACTTTTTGTTTAAAAGGAAAAAAGAAATATTATTCTAATACAACTTTCAAAACCCATAAAGGAAAACTTCTCACAATTATCGCTCTTCTTTATTATTTTTTGATGTACCGTTCCTTTTTCTTCAAAGAGATTCCAATTCAATATGCATGATAAATGAAACAAAAATTTAAAAGTGAATATAAGATCTCAATCTTTTTATGTTACCGATGTGATTTGTTACTTAATTTATCTTGACGTAAATAGATTTTTAATTTATATCTACAGTCAATATTATTAAGTCGGTTCAAATAGTTTAACTCAATTTGATTGATATTAAATTTGAAAGTACGATCGGATTGAATCGACAAAAAATTTAAAAGAAGATATTTTTTAAAAAAAAGTTTAATGAGGGTGTAAATCATAACTTGACTTATACATGCACATGATCCGACGATCCATATTAAATCTTATTTGTATAGGTGGTTAGTAGTCTTTTTACTATTTAAGAAAATAAATCTTTATTATTTTTTTAATCATCATCAGATAAATAAATCTTTATCCTTTTAATATGGATCGTCGGATCACGTGACTTACATATATAAGTCAAGTTGTGATTTACACCCTCATTAAATTTTTTAAAAAATTTCGGTTCATTTTAAAACTTTGAATAATGAAAAAAAATTGAAAAGCTTAAAGTGCATTTAATGCAGATTTTGGGTGAATCCAGTTCAAAGGAAAGTCAATCGTTCACTTGCGGAAGTATCTTGAGATTAAAAGAAAAGGAGAGAGTTAAATAAATATGAAATAAATATGAAATAAATATGAAATAAATAAAAAATGAGGATAAAAGAGAAAAATAAAAGAATGGAAAGACGTTAAAATAAAAAAATTGAAAAATGCACAATACCAATATAAAGGGGGAGTATCTTGAGATTACAAAAAAAGTAGAAATGAAAATAGATGACAAAGATGGAATCGTTAATGAAAGAGAAAGATGGGAGAAAATAGGAAAGTAAAAAAAAAAAGGAAAGGAGGTGTAAAAGAGAAAAAAATAATGGAACAGAAAGAATAAGATGAATTAAGTAGGAGGTTTCAATATAAGTTAAAATAAAACTTGTCTTTTTAAAATTTTAAAAAAATGTTAATAATTGATCATCAATATAAGTTAGTGTAAAGCTTTCTGTTTTTAGAAAAAAATATTTGTTATGTTGTATTTAAAATTATTATTAAAATATTGTTTAAAATTTTAGTTCGTTTAGATTGAATTGATTCAAGAAAAAATGTCTAAAAAAAAGTGAGTTGTGTTCTTGTGGAGATGAGATGCGCATTAACATATGATGCATTTTGAAAACATCCTTTTTAAGATCTTTTAGTAGTGTTTTTGGTTTAAAAAATGAACTCAATCAAAATCTTTAATAATAGCAATTGTTATTTTTACAAGATAGAATGATGATGTCATCTGATCACCCATAAAGAACCCTTATGAACTCTAACTCAAAATTGGGTAATTCTGCGTCGGGAGGGCACCTCCTTTTTTAGTTTTTATTTTTTTAAAAAAATATAAGTTTTATTCTTGTTTTATTAATATTTTAAAATAAAAAAAATTATATGGTATTTTTTTATTATTTTCAGTTGATGCGGAGGAGACATAGGATCGGTATAACTTTTATATCGTTTTCTTGTAAAAGATAAAAAAATTGGTGACATTCATGTGACAATTGTTCATCAATATATAACAGTTTCCTTTTTTGAAAAAATATTATGTAGGCTAAATCTGCATCCAATTTAACAGTTAATGTTTTTTTAGACAAAGGTAAAAAATTAAACTAAATGTATAACTAACGTGAGATTTGTTTTATATATAATTTACCCTAAAATATATTATACAATCATGGTCCATAATTTGGAGAGTAATTTTCAAATTTAGTACCTCGTCTTTAAGTAAGATCCCAAGTTGATACCCTAATTTTATTTTGTAACTTATTAGTACTCCAACTTTATAATTATTTCAAAATTGATCCCCTTTGTATATTATAATATATTTTTGTTGATGTGACAATCACATCATATGTCTTAACAAATAATTTATTAGTATCATAATCAAATCAGCTCAAATATAAATTAATACCTTCAACTTAAATGATTATAAATTTAAAAAATAATAAATAATTCTCGACAGTAATTTTTTTATATAAATATTTTTTTAAGTTAAAGTGATCTTTTTGTGTGTGGTTGATGTGACTATTACAAAAAAAATTATTTGTGCAAAAAATGATGTGATTGTCACATCGCCAAAAAATAGTTATAATATATAAATAAGATCAACTATGAAAAATTGTATAATTGAAAGAACAATTATTTATAAAATAAAGTTTTACAAAAACATATTAATAAATTATTAATTAAAACACATGATATGATATATCATTGCTACTCAAAAATATTAAAAATAAATATCTTCTCTTTGCATATTATAATATATTTTTATTAAAATGACAACCACATCATGTGTTTTAATTAATAATTTATTAATGAATTTTTGTAAATGATCATTCACTCAACTATATAATTTTTCACAATTGATCTCATTTATATATTATAACTATTTTTTGACGATGTGTCATTCAAATTGTTTCTTTTCACAAATAATTTATTTTTGTGATAGTCACATCAATCACACGGAAAAAATCACTCTAACTTAAAAAAAATATTTATATAAAGAAGTTTACATTTGACAACTATTTATTATATTTTTATATCTATAATCCTTTTAAATTGAAAATATTCATTTATCATTCAACTGATTTGACCATGATCTTAATAAATTATTCATCAAAGTACATGATGTGATTGTCACATCAACAAAAATATATTATAATATGCAAAGGGGACCAATTCTGAAATAATTATATAGTTGGAGTACTAATCAGTTACAAAATGAAGTTAGGATATCAATTTGAGATCTTATACAAAGATGGGGTACCAAATTTGAAAATTACTTTAATTTGGACATGGCCTTGTGAGGTCAATTGTTCCTTGGTGCATATAAAAATCACTGTCCGAGGAGTACTTAGAATCAAACACATGATAAATGTACTTTCTTCTTGCAGTTTTAATTAGATCAAGTGTTCGTTAGTTAATGGGAGGTTCATCAAAAAAATCGAACTCCAAATAAAGGAGCACGAAAAGTTTCATAGATAGATTTATCTTAATATATCTTGTCGTCCATTACTAATTGTTTGTACAAAATTAGAAGAGGAATGAAGGGTTCAAGTAGGGACCATGTTTGAGAAATTAATTTTATGGCCTAGTTTGGGATCGGAACCTGGGCCTGGTTCCACCGGGTTCTGGCAAACGCGAACCTCGCGCCAGAACCCGAGGTGGAACCCGGACACCAGAACCCGGGGTCACGTGACCCGGGTTTTGATGGCCCAGGTTCCTGCTTGCAGCAGGAACCTGGCGGTTCCACCACCTGCTGCTCTTTTTTTTTTCTTCCTTTTTTTTTCATTTGACGTGTCAATATCTTCTAATTAAAATTATTAACGTTTATTTTAAATGTCATATATTAATTTTATACTAAGTTAATAATATAATTTTTAAATATTTTATAATACTAAGAATTACAGAAAATAATTTTTTTTGTCTCAAATTAATAATATTTTTTTTATTTTTAATTAATTTATTTATCTAAAAGATAATTCTATATTTTTGGGTTCCTACAAGGTTCATCCAAACACCCCCTAGAACTTAACATCATTAGTTCATCTAAACACAGTTAGAACTAATCTATCAAATCAATCAATTCACTGAAACCCGGAGAACCTCCAGGTTCCTATCCAAATGCAGCCTATATGTGCCATAAGAGAACTAATCAAGTAGTTCTACCTACAACTGCGAACAATATACATTGGATATTTAAGGGTCTAAAGTTCCATTGCATCAAAAATATTATTATTAATAATATCTTGAATATTAATTACGTGCATCACAAACTCTATCATAACTTAGGCGATAAAGTCATTCGTCTCGCTATTCGGTCAGTGAGTGGGGGGCGCGCCAAGGGGCGAAGCCTTCAAAACACAAATAATTCTATTTTTTTATTTTTTATTCTATATTAGAAGGTCTGAATTTTGCTCATAATAATTACAAAAGTATATAATAATATGACTTTTTTTTAAAAAAAATGTGATTTTAAATTCATGATTCGATCGCATCCTTTAATTATATCACTACAATAAATAAAGATTTTTTGGACCAAACTGATGGATCACAAAAACTAAAGTTTTAATCCTTATTACTTCTAGCGACCAGAATAATTTTGAAATGGTCTCTCTGGAAGCCGATCATTAAAAGTCCTTGATGTCCAATTTTTTGCTCTTGGTCTTCAAAACTATAATAATTACTTTTGATCACTATTTGTAACGCCTCCAAATCAAACCTTGTCACCTGACAATAATCTTGACTTTGGAGACGTTACCACACAATATCATTATCTTTGGTTTGACCATTTGACCGGTCAACCATAAGGTCACATCATATAAATACAATACTTTAAAACTAAACATCTTTGACATATAAAAAAATACTAATCAATCTATTACATTAAATCCAATAGGAGACAAATCCATCAATAGACCATAACAAAACATTTAATGATAGAGTTCAACATCCTTTCTAATCAATAGAAGACTCCAAACTATACCAATGACATATTAACCAGGATCATATGTCATGTGCAAGTAGACCATCACGAGCTGCATCATCATCCACACCATCATCAGTACCTATTTATCTTCAGGGCGTTCTGCAAAATTGAATAAGCAGGGGAGATAAAACCTCCCGTGAGTTTTGACACTCAATATGTAAAAGGCATAAATAGGATAACATG
>LTAE01001863.1:38643-49722 GCA_001647135.1 Pontederia paniculata | reverse complement strand
AACTAACTTTGGCAAAATTTGTAAACACTGAGAGTGCTTCGAGTGAGAGCCATAGTTCCCCTTGAGAAGGGTTCATGCAATCTTGAGCGATTACATTTGTAAGAGGTTGTCTCCTTGTTCTCGTGCAAGAAAGGAGAAGTTGTAAGAGAGCCTTCACCCTTGAAGAAGGATATAGTGAACTCCGAAGATCTCGTGGAGAAGATCGGAGCGGAGACATAGGCCAGGAGTTCGGCCGAACCTCGATAACAAACCTTGCGTTTGTTGTGTGTGTTTGTTTTCTTTACTCTCTTCTCTGTTTGTTCATATTCGTATATATTTGCTTCTGCTAACATAAGAGGTATAAGTAAAGAAAGTAAAAGTTTTTAATACACCAATTCACCCCCCCTCTTGGTGCCATCTAGATCCTACAGAAAGCTTTCTCCATGGTCGTGAACATAAACGAGATTACTTCTTTTAACTTCACGGTCCGTAACCACAACTTCGCAGCATCCTTCGTAGGCATTCCGATCCTTCACAACATCTTATTCACGGGCGAGTTAACCTTCACGACCCATGATCTTAGGTTCACAGTCGTGAAACATCTTCATGGTCAATCGGCCTTCATTTCGTTCATCCCTTCACAGGCGTGAGATAAACTTCACGACCCGTGACACCTAGGTTCACGGTCGTGAAACATCTTCACGGTCAATCGACCCTTCGTTCCGTTCATCCATTCACGGGCGTGAGACAAACTTCTCGACCTGTGACACCTAGGTTCCCGGTCGTGAAGTCAGCTTTACAACCGTGACCGGTACCATCACGGTCGTGAAATACTCTTTCACGGTCGTGCTGACGCAGGGGACTAATATTTATAAGGCCGAATTGCACTAATTATTTTTAGATGATTTACACATATTTTAACAGCATAATACTATCAAAATATCATTTTCTAGCATAAACCTAACATGCAATATATTTTATTCATCTAGGAATTTGAACATGAATCAAATAACTTAATTAACATCTTAATTATTATATCTAGCATGAACCCTAGCATGCAATTTAAATATCATGACAACATATCTATTGAGATCCGCCTATTTACATACCGAATCCTGTAGAGTTATTTTTTATTCTTCAACTGCGCCTTCTTGATCTCCTCTAGTGCTATTGGTCTTCTTCACGTTCTCCTAAATATTTGGGCATGATTCTAGGATGAGAGAAGGGAAGAGAGAAAGAGGAAGAGAGAAAACTTAGGAGAGATACCTTACTTAGAGAGAAAATCTGACGGCTAGGGCTTTGGGAGAGAGTAAAATAGAGGGCTCTTTATGGTTTTATTTATAGACATAGGGATTAGAGTTTTCTAGTTTAATTTAAATTCAAATTTTAAATTTAAATTCTAAAATTTAAATCAACTAAATAATCTCATCTAATCAATTCTCAGATTTAACTGATTTAAATTTAAATTTAAATTCTGGGCTTTCTATTTGAATTTAAATCTTAGGATTGAACAAAATTAATTATTATTTAATTAAACATTTTTATTTCTTTTTAGAAGATTCTGGGTATTACAATTTTTTCACAAGTTGCATGAAAAAATTCCAAATTATTATCAATGACTTCGTCTTACTAAGAACTTCGGAAAGATATACAATTTATCGATGTTCCGTGATCGAAAAGCGATCTATTTCTTTTCGCCAGCAGCTATGTAATATACAATAATTATTGTTACAATAATTATTTTTAACAACTAAAATTAGTTCTCCAACTATTTAACCTCATTATTATTTTTGCCAAAGTAAGGACGTTCATTAGTTATGTTAAATTGATTGTTTTTGATAAATAAAAGAAAATTAGATTAGAGTTTAGAGGTTTGACTTAGTCAAAATATTATTATTTTGATAATCAAATATTTGATAAATTATTTTATATGTTAGCGATTAAATGGTAAACTATTTTTATTAATATTTAACAGATAAAAAATAAATATTAAATTTTTATACCCAACTTGTCTTTTTTTTTATTAGAAGTTTTATTAGTATTCTAGCTATGCATATAAATATAGCTATTTGTTAATTTTTAAATATCATTGACGTTAGTACATATAATTTTTTAATTTAATTTTTTTATTTGTGCAGGTACATTTAGTTAAAAAAATATTTCAAATTAATTATTATAAATCACATAATTTTTTTAGAAAGTACATAATATTAAAAATTAAATAATTTATCATATTAATTTATTAAGCTCATTTGTATTACTTTATAGTTCTCAATTATTTTCACTGCCATTTTTATTAAATATTTTTTTATTATCACCTTAATGAATCACTAAATATCAATCTTTATCTGATAATAAATCGCTATTCGCTCTTAAATCTCTATCTACTTAATAATTCGCTTTTGATGCCGGACACAATTCTAATGATTCGAATTGATTCAATCTAGCTAACTTGGACCCTTAATAAAAAATCAAACCTAGTCATAATTTTATTTTCTTAAATATTATCAATTCAAATTTGAAGTTTAAACTTGCTTTAAAAATTAGGAAATATTAAAATAAAAATACCATATATCTTTAAAAGATATTTTAAATATTTGAAAAGAATTTGATTGCTGATTTTTAGAAGAATATAATTAATGCATTTGCAACTTTTGACAAAAAAATTAACCTTACGAAAAATTCTTTTACTTTTTTTAAAAAAATATATTTCCTAATTTTCGTGTTTGGCGAGCAGAAATGTATCTGTCAAGGAAAAGTATTTTTATGCAAAATTTATGTACACATTATTGAAAAGAAAGCTACGTACAACTTTGAGTGAAATATTTCCCTAAAACTTAGAGAAATATTATTTGGTTCTGAAATATGCACTCAAAGATTAAAGGAGTTTATACTCATTGAAATTCCATCCAGTAAAATAGAAGAAATATAAATTCCCAAGATAATAGATAGAAATGCCGCAAATAGAGCCATTGAGTAGCTTACAAACTTATTCAACTAAGAAATAGAAAACATGAAAGGAGAAACTGTCTGAGGAAAGGAGAGCGCAGTACAACGGAGACTTGTATGTTGCGTTCGGGTTAATGATGCACGTAAATATGATGTTATTGAGCTATGAATCTCTTTTTTCAGATAGACTGTTTTTTTTAAAGTTTGATGAAGAATATAATTGTTCTGTCCTTTTATATCTCTAACAAAATTTTCTATTCACGGGAATTACAATTTTTTAATAACACTTTTGGCTTTCACCTTTTTTTATTACATATTATCATTTTTTTTCAGAAAAATAAACCTTTACTCTAAATTTTATTCTGCATTCAAACATGCCTAAGGGCTCCCAATGGGTAAAAAAAATTACTATATATTTTTTTGTGTGCAAAAAAGATTTATTTTGAACTTGATCTTCAAATATTCTAATTCCGAAAGTCAACTCGTTATGCCTAACAATTTGAATCTATTACAAGATAAATATGATTTTCTATATCCAAAAGTTAGCACCTATGCATCAATGCACTTTTAAAGGCTTCAGTTTATTAATCCTATTAATATCTAATTGTAAAAATATTATAAGTACCCAGATTTCATCCCCAAATTTATCTCCAAATCTGATCTAGATTATATCTCCTTATATTTTTATTTCCCCAAATTTATTTCCACAAAAGATATTTTCTTAACTAGGAAGAAAGAGATCATACTTTAAAATTCATAATTCAAATTTAAGTTTGAAACACAATTCAGATTTGCCCACAAAACTTGGACTCTTAAGCTATAAATATACCCTCTCAGAAATTTGGTTCTCTTTTCCCCTAGCTGACCATAGTCTTCTTCTCCCTTTGCCCTTATCCAAAGGATCTCAAGGTATGGCTGAAGCTTTCTCTTCTTTTGATAATTGATCATCTCCTAACCGAGGGGCAATTGTAGGAGAGGAATCACTGTAGAGGAACAACGGGAACGTGTGAAGAAAATCGAGATAAAAGTTTAGGCCATAAGGTGTGTATTGTGGCGGATCACTTGTATATTAGAGTTCATATTATCGAGTGTCTAGAGATGTTCCAGATTTTTCATAGTCCCTATATCGTTACGGCCGTGATGCCAAAGTAACGACTTGTGAAGATCACCTCACGGTCGTGACACCCATGTCATGACCCGTGATGACCGTCTCACAGTCGTGACATCCATGTCACGACCCGTGATGATGTGTCCAGATCGAGGATCGCATTCGGCATCCGACCGTGATATCAAAGTTGTGCTCATGATGACCGACTTCATGGTCGTGACTCCATGGTCACGACCCATAACGCTATTGTCACGGTCGTGACACCCTAGTCACGGTCCGTGACCAGTATGCATATCGAAAGCTTCAGGGTCCCGATCGAATACATGATCGTGACTGCCGCACGGATGACTTACGATCCGTGATGCCATATCACGGCCTGTAATCACCTACAAGCGAGAAACCACGATCGTGATGCATGTCATGGACCATGATGAAGTAAACCTTCCAATCACGATCGTGACTCCCGAGTCACGACGGTGACTGCGAAGAGGAGGAGACCACCCTGAATTGTTACGGGGCGTGACATCCTAGTCACGACCCGTGACACTGATTGTCACGGCCCGTGACACTGATTGTCACGGTTGTGAGAAGGTGTCACGGCCCGTGAGGAACCCACCCTGAGCCGTTTCATCCTTATTTCACACCAGTGATCATGTAGATAGTTTGTAGATATTCTCCATTGTTGAATATTATTAATATTATATCATTTGGTGCTACGCTAAGGACTTATACTAGATATCACGAAAGGATAATAAGACAAGATTATGGTTGTCATGTGTACCGTTGGGAGCTACCGTTGATCATTGTATCAATATCGTTAGGGGCTGGTAGCCTAACTGCAACTTCTCCACTTTGCTCTTGTTGCTTGGAGAGCTCCCCTCCCTATAACAAAAAGTATACTCGAGCATCCTCTGCATTTGATGGGCATCTTGTTGTTGTCACGACTGGTACCCCTGTTGACCTTTATCTTTTATTATCATGTCAACCTAGAATAACGTTTTACTGGATTGTATGAGCTTTGTACCATTGGCTTCATGCTTTATGAGCTTTGTACCGAATGAACATAAATGCACCAATAAAGTCACTAATGAGACAAATCTAACCTAAACACTTATATATCATCTATATTATTATATTTATGTGAAATTAAGAATGTATTGTAAAATGAGTCACCTACAAATTTGAGAAAAGATAATAGAGGGAGTGTATCATACATGATTTATATCCTCCATCATATTGTATCGAAAGACCTATATCGAAACAGTGATACAAGTCCTTCATATTCTCTCTATTGTACAAGTGCTTCATATTGTCTCCATTGTTCAAGTGCTTATCATTGTTTCTATCGTTAAAGGAAAGAAATAATATCATGACATTGGAGTGTTACTCCCTATTTATTGGCCTTATCAGATCGGATGTAAAGTGAAAAACACTATTATCTTTTGGAATATAATTCCTTATCGTTTGGCCATATTGTTCAAAGTATGTTCTCAAAGCTATATCATTATTGATTGACCTTATCGGATCGGATGTAAAGTGAAGTCATCGTTGACCTTTGGAATATAGTTCCTTATCGTTTGATCATATCGTTCAAAGTATTTTATTGAAGCTATATTATTCTGATTGGCCTTATTATTTCAAAGAATGTTATATTATTGGAATGTCAGTGAACCTTATATAGAAATTGATTTATTACCCTATGATTTACACCATATGGGCATATCTTATTAGTATTCTATCGGATTTCTATTTTATCGGATCTGACAAGTCTCGTCATTGTTTCTTATTATCCTTTTATTTATCGAATCTTTATTCCATTATTTTTTTGAAATTGTCTCTTACCATTTAGGCTTATCGGATCGTTCTTCAAAGAATAGTCTTATTATGGAAGAGAATGTATCACATTGGATCGCCCCTCAATCATCATTCAAATTAATATTGTCTCACCCTAGGATAATTCTCAAAGTGATATTATCAAATTGTATCGTCTTGAAGCCACTGATTTAACTCACCATATTATCACCTACTGATTTATGTCGGTATCGAGTTTATTGTCATCATTCTTATTGTTATGATTCTATATCTATTCGTGCCTTACACACTGGGCGTAATTGCTCATGGAATATTATTTTTCGTGCAGAATCCTGCAGGTACTAGTTCTACAGTGGATAATAGTGCTGGTGACTACAGATTGCTCGTGATGATGCTGATGTCATACACATATTAGGGTCTCAGTATCATCCCTAGAGTCATCAGATTTATGACACTAATTAATTAAATTATTTAAGACTTTCACATTTACTTTATTGGATATTATTTTTAATTAATTAAAGACTTTCGTATTTATATTATTTTTATTGACTAATTAATATAGTCAAATTATTAGTCAAAGAATCGCATCGTCGTAGCGTCTTCGAGTCCACATTTTGTCACGTGACGAGATGTGAGTTTGGGGACGTTACAAATACAATCACATGAGTTTGAGGCGTTACAAACCAATCATACATCTTTATTATGTATATCCAAGAATTTCTAAGTTGAAGAAAACTTTTTTTTTAAAATCATCTTCCACACGGATGGAGTTAGGATAAAACGATAATTATTATACTAAGTCATATAATAAAATATTATTTATATCATCACATAGTATTACATTTCTAATTATAAATAATTCATGATTGATAATTATAATAAATAATATACAAATATAATAGAATGTGTCTAAAAATTAAAAAAAAATGATTAAAAGAAAAAATGGTGGAATTGTGGAATAAAATTAAAAAAATGAATGGTTTCACGGATTTCAAGATGATTATTAATTTTATTCTCATAGGCGTTTGGCTATATTTCTGGAGTAACTAGATATCCCCCCTTCTTTATTCCATAACTAAACAACCCCTTAGGCGTTGTTTGGTCGAATGATAAGAGGTTATTCCTTCTTATTCTACCAAACACCCATTAAATTGACAATGATAGATTTGTCATTTAGAAAATACTAACTCCAAAAAAATGACTTTTTAAGAGAAACTATTTCACCAAATTAGTGGAATAGTTTACTCTTCTTTATATGAATAGAATAAATACAATTATTCTTACTCTATTTTCCAACCAAACATTCTTTTAGAGCATGCTTTATTCATTTATAGTTTTCTATCTGTCATTGTCCATGGGTCATCCACACATTCAACTTTCACCATTAATGCTTGGTGACATTAGTCCATTAGTCGTCCACATCTTCAACTTTCACCATCACTGCTTGCTAATGTCGTCGATTTTGTTTTATGATTTCCTTGTGTTAGTTTACCATGCTGCTCCAATGGTCGTCGATCGTCTGGCATCGACTCAAAATGGATGATCTAGGATGGTATGAGTGCTATCAAGAGTCGGTGCTAATCATGCGCGGGAGTGACACTCGACCAAAGTTGTTAAGATCGAGATCTTACCTAGGATCGGAGGAGAGTTGCAAGATCGACGATCAGACAATAATCATTTACTTTTGTGAAAGATCTTATCAAGATTGTAAAGATTCTATGAATTAGATCGTAGGATCTATATGGGATTAAATATAAGAAGATCATAAGATAGATCGTAAATATCGAGATCTTGACAACCTTGCCCTCGACGGTGACTACAACGAAATCATCTTAAGTAACAAAAAATAAGTCAAAACTTAATAAAAGACCCCTCCACAAACACTACAACAAAATTCTCTCAAGTCTCAAAAATAAAGTCAAAACTTAAAAGTTATGAAAAATAGTAACTCAATAGTTTATTGGTGCTCATGAATTGGATAAAACATAAATATAAATAAGTGATCCAATTTTCTTAGAAAGTTGGTATTTCATTCATATGTATTAGATATAATAAGTTTCAGTTTTTACAATAAACCATGACCATTTTATTCATTGATCGACTATTAAACCGGTCCGATCCAATTAGGTCCTCACAAAACTGCCTTAGAGTCTACAAAAGATAAGTTTAATCATATTATCATGATTGCACTTTTAATTTTCATTAGATCAAAATTTGATTTTAATGAAAACAAGTAAACAAATCTTACTTTATATATATATATATATATATATATATATGTATATATATATATCATTTAGTATTGAAGTTTCTTTTATTTTTCCAAAGGACCTTCCTAGATTCAGTTGTTTCTCATCTGGAACTGTAACGTCCTCAAAAGATCACCCCGTCACGTGAGGGAATGCCCTCTTGGAGATGCTACACATCATACATATACTTGACTTTTAAGTTGACACTAAGACTGGTCAACTAAATGTGAAATACATAACATAAATAAAATCATAAGTCTTCATAACCCTTTTCATAGATCATAAATGCGGAAGTCATACATAAACGTAATATCTCAATAGTCTCCAATAGATATAACAAGTTCTTCTCTTTATTACAACTCGATAGAAAGAAGTAAAATTGGAGACTTCATACTATGGACCACTACTCATGTGCACCTATCGCCACTAGCACCACCAGTAACCATGGCATCTCAGATCATTGATCTGCAGGATCCAAAGCAGGGAGAAAAAATTCACCATGAGCTATGAAGCTCAAATATGTAAGGCACAATGGAAAGATATTTTCATGATAAACAAAAGCATGAACATAACTATATCATCATAATTAAATATTATTATTGATAACATAAGGCTCATCATATAACATCATATATATCTTTCATATGCGTTCTTTCATACACCATCTTTCATCATAAGATACTTTTCTTGCATGAGGGTAAGCTATGACATTACCATAAGGTAGTCAAATATCAATTACACCTCTGTCATCATTCATCATCATTGAGTCTTTTCATCATATACATTGCATTCATTATTAAACTTTCTCTGTGCTTAGCATATATACAATACATAAACATCATTCCTTAGCAGCTAATGTGATATGCTCAATGCAAGTATTAAATCAAGTGGTTATTTTCTTAAATCCTTTTTATCACGCTAGTGACTTTGAGGTGACTTTGAGGGTTGCTTTGCTGTGACTTTGAATAGCTCATGCGTATTTAAAGGCTTCACCAATAGGTCAGTAGGGATGCATATGCCACGACCAAAAATGATACACGACCGAAAAGAATACTCGAGAAATTCATTTGTTGCAAGACGGGGAGAAGGCCAAGCAACAAGAACTAGGTAGCATTTGATCTACCAGTCCCCCATCATAATTAACACTATCACTCCCAATCATTCAATGCATGGCAGCCTCATCATTAATTTCCTGAAGATGATTGACCCTTTATCTTGTCCACATATTAGTCCTTAGGATTACATAAGAATTTCACAACATCTACTATTATAATAGAAATGATTCGACATAAAAAGAGTCTGAAATACAACGGTCACGACTTGTGACAGCTCTGTCACAGCCCTTGAAGGCTCCATCACGACCGTGACTGAATGGCCAACATATCTCATTCTGCATGGTCACGGTCCGTGACAATCATGTCATAGCCGTGACCGAACGGTCAGGTCTTCAGGTTGCATGGACACGACCCGTGACGAATATGTCACGCCCATGACCGAAAGCATCGTTACTTTCTCAATTACATCACAACCCATGACATACCCATCACGGTCGTGACTAAAAATGCGTGTTCTCATTTAGAGTTCACGGCTCATGACCTGTGTTCACGACACCGCGCCACATCCCGTGATAGAACTTACGGCCATAACCGAACCCTCACTTTCCCAATTGAAAGTCACAGTTCGTGACCTATACTCACGACTCGACGTCACGACCTGTGATGAAATCTTTACGGCCGTGACGAAGGGAAAACTTCCTGCACCTAGAGTCACGGCCCATGACCAGTTGGTCATGGTCGTGATCGAAAGGGGATTTTCCTACTCACTAATGTCACGACCCGCGACATGCCAGTCACGACCATGACCGAAGGGTGACTTCTTCGTTTGCCTCTATCACGGCCCGTGACATGCTAGTCACGGCCGCGACCGAGACTTCTTGGACGAATTTTGCCCCTTTTCTTCTCCTGAATTCGGGGTTCTTTCCTACAGACATATCATCACATGGAGATTCGTAAAACTATGTTTTATATAATTTTTGACCTTAAGAATCACATCATATTCATCTTACATTCATAACCTAGTCTATATCTAATTATTCTACATCATATAGAGATCATGAAATATTTCTAGGGCATGAACATCATAAATCTATCATGAAATATAGAATCAAGAGTTCAAAGCACATCATCATCATATGAATTCCTTCATAACATCAAGAAAACCTAACATGCAATGATTCATCATGAAAATCCATTCTAAAAAGATCCGTCAAGTTACATACCTTTTCCTGTTGAATTTTCTCCTTATGTTCCTCGTGCCCTAGTTCTTCTTCCTCAATCTCTATTTAGTCCCTTCCCTTCAAGATCTCCTAAAGTTATAGTGTAGATTTAGGGGGGAGAGAGAGAGAGAGAGAGAGAGAGAGAGAGAGAGAGAGAGAGAGAGAGAGAGAGGAAAATTTGTAGGAGAGTTTAGATTTTTCAAGCCTACCTTTCTTCTTGATGGAGGAGAAGGCAAAAGAAGAAAACCCTCTGACAACTAGGATTTTGAATAGAAAAAGCTAATAGATTTATCTTGTCCTCTTAAGGGGTCTATTTATAGTATGACCCAACCCTTACTTTATCATTTTATTTTTTATTTTATAAAGATCCTGGGTATTACAGGAACCAACCCTTTTATCATACTGAATTTGCTTTAAGGCAAAAGATATACATGATTCAGGCCCAAATCCAATACTAAAAATGTACGCTTTAGATTTATTTAATTAGTTCATTGAGCATGCATATGATACATATAAATGATTATGTGAGACACAGAGCGATCACATTCATAAATCAATGATAAATCCTCATATAGTTAGATATATACCATCTCATGGAGAAAGAAATAGATAAAAAAGTTCCAGGGAATTAACCAATTAAACTCATGAAGCAAGACATTAGATATCCCACGTCTCAATATATATACATACATACACACACACACACA
>LTAE01001863.1:23322-38141 GCA_001647135.1 Pontederia paniculata | reverse complement strand
TATGTATATATATATATATATATGAGATTGAGCTGTAACTTGTAACAGTCTTCTCTCAATAGATGGGCAAAAAATGGACGATTGTGAGATCCTTGGAGTGAAATCACGTCCCATGCCCCCTTGTACATGCATTTTACAACGATTTATTATAATTTAATATGCCATAGAACAACATGCAGACGTGCATCACACTAATTGAAGCCCCATCACTACGATGATATCATATAATTAATTTATAGCCCATCTTTCGAAAGTAATTGAAGAGGAAGGAAAAAAAAAGAAACTAAAATCATAAAAAGAAATCAATGCCTAGAGCCAAACCCACAGCACTTCCCACGTGTGGTCGACAAAGACAGTGTGCCACATCTCCATCCAATGAGACATGTTTTTCATGAGTACTGTCTTCTTCTATTTATTACATACAACAAAGACACAACAAGGTGACAAATCCTAAAGCCCCTTTCCCATTTTATTATTAGTTAACTGGTGCATTAATTTCATAGTTTTCTCTCTCATTTTATTATTAAATAGTACATTAATTGCATAATATATATATATATATATATATATATATATATTTAAAGAAGCATTTACTATATTATTACTTTTTAATATTATCTAATAATCTATATTGTCTAATAAAAAGATTATCCCTTATTAAATTATCAATAATATATATTACCTTATTTACTATATATAAATAATACAACTAGCTAGTAATTTAGATTATTATATTTATTTATAAAACAATAAGCAATAAATCATTTTATCAAAACACTCTTTATAAATATTATTAGTTAAAAAATTATATTATTAAATTGAAACTTATAAACTTAAATAATAGATTGACAAATTAATGCATTAAATAATTAATACCCTTCAAAAAAATAATATTTATAATTAATATCAATAATAATATTTATTATAATATAATAATATTATTTATAATTAATAATTAGTGATATATTTGTGTTCATAATATGATAATATAATATAAATATTATTTAAATAGTATTTTATTATTATTATTTATGTTGTTATTATTATTTGATATATATTTGATCGTGTTATATTTATTTATGAAATATTTTAGAAGGGCGAATAAGAAAATTAAATATAGACGACACTTAGATGATAATATGAAAAGATATTCTTCTCATGAGTAATTCAGATTATCACTTCATAGATAATATGCATTGCTAGACAATTTAAATTGTCTATAAATTCAAATAAGTAAACATGAATTCAAATAATTATAATTTAAATGTAAATATTATCGGTAGTGAAACGTCGATTAAGATCTTTAGGTTACTTGGTAACTTTTTGACATGGCAAGATAATTTGTCATGTCAGTTTATTTAATACTATAATAATTAGATAAAAAATCACAAATAATATGAAGTAGTTTTAATGTAAAAATATTTTATTTTTCATTTTCTAGTTTTAAGTATAAAAATTGATGTGACATGTATAATCAGAATGTCATATTGTCATTGCTCGAGATACATCATAATATCAATTATCAATCTAGAATAATAAGTGAAGTAGATATTTTTGTTATAAAATGCAAATTAAATAATTTTTTAGGAGGATAAATTTGGAATAAAAGTAAATTTGAAGCGTAAACGAAAATTATTCTTTAGTTTGGTGACCTGCTTTTATCGAGTTTAATTTGCTAACTAGTTGATATATGACATTGATGTGGTCATGATTTTTTTTTCATGCTTTTTTAAATACGTACAGTGTACGTATTGGATGAGGAGTTGTTGAAACTTTTAGCTTGGCCGGGTTATTCTTTTGAAAAAAAAAATCTAATTTCATAAGATTAATTACAAACTAGATTGTAAAAATAAATAAAGTGACAGATGTCTAAATTTAAAGAAAAACATATTCGCATATATAAATTTATCATTGGATTAGTATTCTAATGTTGACTCTCTTATCGAACTAGAAATCAAGACTTAATTTATTAAAATTATGACGAGCAAATAAATTATTTAGGTTAAAATTGGGGGTCAAGATCAAATAGTTGATTACTTGTCAATTTGGAATATGCCCATATTTTGATTAATAAGAGATCGTGGCAATGGATGGATAAAAAAGATATATAAATCTCTAGTTGACATGAACATAGTGCATTGAATGTACTTAAAACATCGCTGCTGAACCGAACATATCATAAAAGATTAAATTGGTAGTTTGGAGGTTTATTATGGATAGCATGTGGATCAAATTCTTATTTTACACATTATTAATTTATTCTTGTATGGGAAGGATTTAGAGAAAAAGAAAATAAATAATTCAAATGTTTCACAACTATTTTTTAATTATAAGGATTCAAATTTTATTCCTATGCTATATGTAGCGTAGACTTGCACATTTCTTTCCAATATATAAATACTAATTTAATTTGAATTTTAAATTAAAAAATATTATACCTTTAACCATCCAAATCGCCCTCTCAATATTGCTGGTCACTCTTGTTTCTCTCTTTTTTTTTTCATATTTTGCAATTACATCCAAATGAGAGTGTTGGAGATACTAGATATGGATTGATCATCCAATTTTTATTATCGCAGATCCAATTAAAATTTTTATAAAGTTATATATATATATATATATATATTTATTTATTTATTTATTTTGTGGATGGTTGCTAATTGCATCATATATAATTTTAGGAATAATTATGTACTATAGTAGTTTTTTTATACAAATTAGTGAAACTTATGATCGTAGATGTGAGAAATTTATTTTCGAATTACACAAATTTGTCCGTATTTTTTATTTATAATTTTTTCTCTTCCCGCTCTTTATTATTTCTCAAGAGAAAGAGAAAGAGAAGCATGCTGAAAGTTTACCATATGGACAAAGCCCATCTTCTTGTCAGCATCTCGGAAGTAATTAATTAAAACATCATATATATGAACAAAGTCCTCAAAAATTACTTAAAACATTCACGTGAAAGGGAAAAACAGGAGCATGTCATGCAAATATGTAATTGCTATAAAGAAGCCAAGAAAAGTTTCGAGAGGAAACCCTGCAAAAAGTTGTCAGTAGACCTTAGCCTTGTTTGTAATATAAAAAGAAAATTGGAGAAGAAGATCATCATATATACCAGGATAACAGAATGCTGCAGAGAAGAAAAATACAAAGGCAGCATTAAGAACAAGATAGTGACTGATCGAACAAGCTTGCAAACAGGCCAATATCATCAATCAACTGGATCGGCCAACCCCAGCAGGTCTCTTTAATTTCTATCCACTTACCAGAGTTGGCCTTCTCCTCCTGCCCATATCATGTCCCAGACCAAAAATTCATGCACCACTTCTGCCACATATTCATCAGAATCCATGGCCTCAGACTGAGCTGTTCAACATAAATATCAAGTTTTCATGGGCAACCATGAATTTATTTATTTATTGTTTTGTTTTCAATAGTGCAATCATGGAATCATCCATTGAGTTTAAGGTAATAGTAATTAAAAGCTTATTAACCACACTGTTCTTACAGATTATCCAAACGCCATCGTATGCAAAAGCAGCAGAGAAGCATCAAAGTCACAAACAGTTTGGCATGGCTCATTTAGCCCATGGCATACATCTGGGTCCAGATCCTTGCAGTAGTCTCATACTCGTTCAAGTCAGTCTTGTACATTTCGGTGGACTCGGGGTTCAAAGTATGATCCAGGTCCGGGTCCGAAAGTAGAGAGCTATTAAGTGCAGTAACTGAAAGATATCCAGTGATAAGTTCATCAGATGGAAAAATCAGGATTATCAATTGCCAGTAATACCTATTATATTAAGGAATGATAAACATAGCAAATGCAATACAAGCTTTAGCTTTTGTGATAAGTACAAAATCTCATTTACAGATATAAAATCTAAATGGGCAGTAGTTTTCAGAGGTATCAAAGAGAACAAATTTGATGACTAACTAAAACACACATACTGATTCTGAACCAGACAAATAGACTCATAAAGTGCTTTCCATCAGCTTCAAATTTGTTAAGGAGGAATGTTCAATGATTTTCCTTCATATTATTCATCTACCTTCAACAAGTTTATATAGATATGTTACAGTGTTTGTTATATCATATCAGGCGGCTACAGATATGGTGATTATAGATGGTTACATATGCAACTCTTGATAAAATTACAATCATATAGAGATGGTTATCTACTTGTAGTTGTGATATTTATAACCATAATGTTATCTACTGCTTAATAGGCCCCCTCAAACTGAGTCACTGCGATAGCAGAGACGAAACTTGTCACGTAGGAAGATAAACCGAGCTTCGGCTAACGTCAGTATGTCAGCAACTTGATCTTTAGAGGAGATAAACCAAACTTGGAGCCGCTGATTTGCAACTTCATGTCGAACAAAGTGAACATCCACTTCTATATGTTTGGTATGAGCATGAAAGACAAGGTTAGACGTGAGATAGGTAGTGCCAATATTGTCACACCAAAGCATTGATGGTTCAAATAAATGAATACCGAGTTCCCATAGAAGTCTATAAAGCCAAATAATTTCATCTGTTGCATCTGCCAATGCTCGATATTCAGACTCTATAGATGAGCGTGACACTGATCACTGCTTCCTAAGGGACTGGGAAATTAGATTAGGTCCAAAGAACATGGCGTATCCTCCAATTAACCGACGATCGTCTAGTGAGCCTGCCTAATCCGCATCTAAGAATTCCTAGAGTGTGATAGATGTAGCAGGAATAAGGAAGAGTACCAATGAAGACATACTTTTGAGGTGGCGTAGAATTCTCTTCACGATTTTCCAATGGTTAGCAGTCGGAGAGTGCATGTATTGACAGACTAAATTGATTGCAAACGTCAAATCTAGGCATGTGATGGTGACGTACTGAAGTGAGCCGACCACCTAGCGATATGTCTTCGAGTCATCGTGTAATGGATGCCGAGCAACTGTGAATTTCGTCGATGATGCAAGTAGTGAACTTACAAGGCAAGCATTGCTCATATTAGTGCGCCGAAGTAGGTCACTTATATACTTCTGCTGAGAGAGAATTAATCCATTCTTGTGAGGGACTACTTCTATTCCCAAGAAGTAATGTAGTTGTCCCAAGTCTCGAATAAAGAAGAGCTAGCCAAGGAACTCCACTAGTTTCGTAATCAGGGAGGAGGAGCTACCTGTGATTATTAAGTCATCAACATACACAAGTACAAAAATGTTAGATCCATTGGAGCGATATATAAATAAAGATGCATCTGTCCTGGAAGGGGTGAAACCAAGATTTTGAAGTGCTGACTAAGGTTTGGAGAACCAAGCTCTTGGTGCTTGTCGAAGGCCATACAGAGATCTTCGAAGGAGCCATACATGGTTCGGGTGATTAGGGTTGATGAATCCCGGTGGTTGACTCATGTATACTGCCTTAAAGAGATCGCCATGAAGGAACGCACTCCTGACATCGAGTTGGCAGAGGGGCCACTTGAGTGCTGGCGCGATGGAGAGAACCAACCTGATTGTTGTTGGTTTCACCATAGGGCTAAACGTTTCATGAAAGTCCGCCCCTTCTTGTTGGTGAAACCCTTTGGCAATCAGTCACTCCTTATAACGTCCAAAGCTTCCATCTGGATTATATTTCTTTCGAAAGAGCCATTTGCATCCTATAATATTCATAGAAGAATTGTGTGGTACAAAATGCCACGTGCCATTGCGCATGAGTGCATTAAACTCATCAGCCATGGCCTGCCGTCACGGTAAGTGCTTGTTGGCCTCAGTGAAACATGAAGGAGTAGTATCATCTGGTGTTGTGGGAGCTAGGGTGCTGGTCAATGCTCGAGCCAATTTAAGTCCTGCAAGTTGGCGGTAACCAATCCTATTATGTGGTCGTAGCAAATGCTTTGGTGGGCTCTGAGTTTGGGTGGTAGATGAGGGAGATACCTGGTTTGAAGGAGGAGAACATGGAGAATGTTGGATGGGGGGTGCTAGTTGTGGAGGTGACGTCTCATAAGGGACAAGGGACATGTGTGTTAGTGTGGTTGGAATGCTCAGCCATGGCGCTGGAGAAGCTGTAGGAGAGGTAGGACAATGAAGTTGAAATGGAAATAAAGACTCATCAAATTGAATATGGCTTGCAATATAGTAACAATCAGTGGAAATATCAAGGCACCTATAGCCATGGTTGGATGCCGGATACCCTAGAAAGACATATTGTTTTGTATGATAGTCGAATTTGTGTTTGTTATAGGGTCTAAGAAATGGATATGCTGCACACCCAAAGACTCTAAGGAATTTATAATATGGATTTTTGTGTAATAAGATATTAAACGGTGTGGTGTTATGTATAACAATTGATAAAAAATGGTTAATTAGAAACGTGTCTGTTTCAAATGCCAGAATCTTTGAGGAACAAATGAGTGAGCAAGAAGGGTGAGACCAGTTTCAACTACATGAATTTTTCGTTCAACTGCGCCATTTTGTTCATGAGTGTGTGGGCATGATAAATGATGAACAATTCCTTGTTGTCGAAAATGAGAGGCAAGGCGAAGGAACTCACCACCATTGTCATAGTGAAAAATTTGAATTTCACAATTAAAGAAATGTTCAACAAAAGATTGAAATTGTGTAAAAATTAGAGCAACATCAAACTTAGATTTGAGAGGAAACATCCACATGAACTTAGAAAAGTCATCAACTAATAAAAGAAAATATCGATGACCATCTGAGGACAATACAGGAGAAGGTCCCTAGACGTCACCAAATAACAATTGAAATGGAGCAGTGTTGCAGCTGTGTGTAGGAGGCAAGTGTTGATGAGTGGACTTGCCGAACATACATGCTTCACACCGAAATAGAGAAGTCGGGGCAGAAGGTAGTGAATGTTGTTGAATAATTCGCTGAACTCTGGAGGAAACGAATGTCCCAACCATGCATGCCAAAGATCTTGAGAAATGCGTTTTGTGGTGTAGGCCGACGGGGTGGTGGGTAGCGCACGTTGTTGTGGCCATCGATACAATCCATGCTCAACACTTTCGCGAAGAAGAGGTGCTTGCATTTTGATGTCCTTGATAACAAAGTGAAGGGTGAAACTCAAAATAACAATGGTTGTCAGCAGTGAATTGCGAAATAGAAAGTAGCGATTGTTTGAGACATGGAACATGCAAGACATTTCTTAGATGTAGAGAATACGACACAGGTGAGGAAAGTGTAGTAGAGCCCACATGTGTAATAGGTATTGACATACCATTTCCAACCTGCAGGGTGTCATTTCCGGAGTAGGGTTCATGGAGTGACAGGGCTTGAAGATTCAGTGTTGAGTGATGTGTTGTGCCGGTGTCTGGAATGCATTCTGTACAAGGTCCCATTATTGAGCCTGATGATGACATGGATGCAGGACTTGTTGCATGGCGAATTTGGTGTGATCAAGGTGGCATGTATGTAGCCTGATGTGGCACATGTGTTGGAGAAGGCACACTTGGGAAGGAAGCGGGGTGTCGTAGGTGACACCTGTACGGACTGTGACCATGTTTCCTGCAGACTAGGCATGTGTCACGTCGATCCTGCCAGCCACGTCCTTGGCCACATCCGCGTATACGCCCATGTGTAATGAGTTCTTTAGTAGTGAGATGAGCCTCTGGTGAGATGGTTTGACTAGTTGCATATGTGTTATGCTGAAGGCGAATTTCGTGGTTAGTAAGGATACTATGAAGTTCAGAATATGACACTTGTTCAAGTCGAGCAGAGAGACTTGACATGATATCACTGTAATCACCGCCGAGGTTGCTGAAGATGATGACATTGAAGGATGGAGAGGGAATCGTATGACCAGCCGCCGCAAGCTGATCTGCTAGATACTTTGTCTGGCACAAGAATGAGGCAATAGTTTGATCCTCTTTCTTTAGGTTATGGAGTTGCATGGTGAGTTGAACCACCTGAGTGTGTGACGGAGCTCCAAAGGCCTAGCGAAGGACTGTCCAGGCGGATGAAGATGAGGAGATGCCGACTACCACTGCCAAGACTTCCTCGAAAAGAAACGCAATGATCCAACCTAGAAGGAGTTGATCTTTCTTAAGCCATTCCACATAGGCTGGATTGGGTGTAGAGGATGGATTCGTCTGAAGAGGAGGATGAATCCAATGTTTGAAGGCAAACTGGAGGGCATCTAATCGTGCATGTGACGTACCCCTCAAGGTCAAAAGTCCTTAGTAAGGGTAAAAAATGAGTTTGCCATAGCAGGTAACTTGTTGGAGTTAATTTCAGAGAGAGGAAATGAGTAATTTGGCCAAAGTTTGGAACAGTGGTTTGAGAGGAAATGGGTGATTCATATGTAGTAGGTGGTATAGCCGAAGAGGAGTTGGTGGATGCTGCTCTGATACCATGTTAAGGATGAATGTTCAATGATTTTCCTTCATATTATTCATTTGCCTTCAGTAGGTTTATATAGATATGTTACAATGTTTGTTACATCATATCAGATGGCTACAGATGGTTACAAATGCAACTCTAGATAAGATTACAATCATGTAGAGATGGTTATCTACTTGTAGTTGTGATATTTATAACCATAATATTATCTACTGCTTAACAAAATTAACATGCATAGAAGCAGAAAATACCAAAAGTTTAGGATATCACCATTTCAAGTGCATAAACCATATCATGTCAAGTTGTCAACTGACAAGCTTCAAATGGTAAAAGTAACTGATCGAGAAAAAAAAAGTATAACGATATCAATAGCAAATGTTTCAATATGACATACAAGGAAATGATGACATAAATAAACAAGCAAGGTTATGAATTTTTTTGTAGTTCAAATAATGTAAGAATGAACAAGTGACCTTGGATATGGTAAAAGCAGGGTGCCAATTTTCCTCAATAATGTGTTTGCAAATGTTCCCATTGTTGTTTATATTGGGATGGAAGACTTTTGTCTTGAATACTACCTGCAAAATCAAACACAGGGACAAAACATAGTTTTTGTTTACAATATTCTGCATATGTTATCAAGATTATGTACAATGATGAATCACTTCAAATGATCTTTCACAAGCTTGGAAGGATTAAATAACCATTTCACTTTTTTCTTTTGGACCAGTCATAATGTGTATATATATACATTCATGAAGTTCACATATGCATAAATGTCTTAAAGATCCATGATAACAGAAGGTCCGTAATAACGAAATAAAAAAGTTTATTCATTAAGAATTACATAGCGCGTATGTCAAATTTTTCAGAATAAGATACAATAATACATGATAAATGATATTCAACAAATATGCTCAAAACTATTCTTGTCCTAGTGTATAAGGTCTAGATTCTTCATGTTAGACTCACCGATTTTACCAAGCTCTATTTAATCCCAAGTTTCTTTTATGGTCTCAGATATCAGAAAATTTAAACAGAAGGCAGAAAGAATATTTCTAGAGCAAATAAACCTCAACAAGATGCCATAACAAAGCATGAAACCAAAGCGACATCTAGTTTCAAGTTCTTTTTTACCAAATTCCATATTTCAATAAACATAAAGCTTAACAGAGAGTATTTTTAAGCAGCTACAAAGAGCAAACTAACAACAATTTTTCATAACAAAGCATGATAAATGGAATGGCAACATTTGGAAGGAGAAAACAACCATTTCTAAAATACATGCTACCTTAGGCTATGAAACATACATTATTTCATTTGAATAGTTACACTGAGTGCTATAATGTTCAACTTAGAGTAATATACTTTTTGACAAACTATATCAAAATAAAGTCCCTTATGCATGAACGTCTTCAATAACAAAGATAATCAAAGCTTCTTGTGAACTCCATTATCCCACAATTTAACAAAAAGAACATTTGTTTTAAAAAAAATAGTTAACTACCTTAAACAGGAAGCAAATCTGCGAGAACAAGGTGCCACAATAAAACATGATATTCTTTTTGTTCATAATAAAACATTATAATTAAATTCAAACAAACTTGAATGGAACAAGTTGTCTATATCAAGCTCTCTCATATTCATGGATTTTTTAGGCAAGAATGAGAAGTAACCAAAAGCTCCATTTAATTTTCACAATTCTTATAAAGTCCTATGCCCCAAAAAATATACTAGCACAACTATTCACTAACAACTGCCATGGAGAAAGCCAAATTCACCACAAGAAGAGGCTAGAATAACACATGACAAAATATAGTTGTGCTAGCTAAATTCTCCTTGAACAGGATCCCTGGTCTGGGTTGCAGAGGAATCCCGTGCATAAAGAAACCTTCTAGGTTCATTATTTGTGTAAAATAGTTCTCTTGTACAAGAGCATTGCTGTTCTTTCTTATAAAAGAGACCCTATTGAATCTGAATCTTCCAACTCCAGAAGTACGTCGCTTTTGAAAGAGTCACATGTAGTGAGACAAAAAATGAAGATAGCCCTCCCTCTAAGGGAACATATGTCAATCCTGAAAATTAGGTCGACAATAACAATATAGATGAGGGCCATCTTTTTTTAGATAATAAAGACTGAGGTGAACATTCTTAGCTTGTCTAGCTGGACTAATTGTAGCAGTCCTAGAACTTATTGATTTTGCACATTCTAAAAACTAATTCGAGTTTGTCACACTTTTGTTCACAGCTCTTTCCTGGATTCTTCGTTGATTCCTTCTCCCCACCTAACATCCATAGTACCGAAGAACCCTTTCCATCCCCCAAAGGAAATATGAAATTCTAGAGCTTGAACAATGTAGGGACTTGCCGTGCTTTGATTGAGAAGTGAGCAATACATATCATTCAGAGATTGCACGGTCTCCTTTTTTAAAAAAAATACTAGAGGATACTTGCCTCTAGATTTCTCTCTGGGAGGGGAAGTTGATATTGGTTGTATCTTTATAGATAGACAAAAGTAGTTTCAATTGTTATTAATATTTGCTCCTTTAGTACAATAATATTTAAGTCATCAATTTTCCCTTCCAAATTGAGGGCATTATTTGATGTGACTAATCGTTTTGCTCTTGGGGCTAAAAGAAGAGCTACTAGCATTGTGAAACTCATTCCAATTTTGCAATCAGAAATATGTCTTTCCATCTTTCAAAAAAGCTTTTTTTTGTTCTACTTTTTGTTCTCAAAATGCAGAAAAACTCGTCCAAATATCGTCGTTGGTATTTTCCAACAACAAAGACATAAGATAAATAGCTTTATCATTTAGCGCAATGTAAAAGACACTACCATCATTGATGTTGCATTTCCCGTCACAATTATTTGCAGAAAATATGGAGTTCATAGTTTCAATGACATGTTGCCTTATGATACAAGGTAAAACTTTTATTCTTCATCAATTGATCATAATGTGTCGAAACTTTTCATTTTTGCATGTTCAAGATTAGAATAACCTACTTTTGATCAAACTATATATGCCAATTTATTTCTGATATGCTTGAATTTCTTAAAGAATAGTGAGTAATGACAACACCCGTATCTTAGAAAATATCATATTATAACAGAAAGAATATTTGTTAACAACCATACCTTTGGTGGTTTGAATGGATAATCGGAAGAAAGGTAAATGTAGAGAAGAAAGACACCACCCGCATAAGGACTATCTGGAGGACCCATTATCATTGCTTGCCACTGAAATATGTCTTCTGCTACTGGACCTATTGAATGCAAAGAAGCAATTTAAGAAACAAATAATGGTAAGAGAGCCCAATAACCATACCAATATTTATTTTGGAACTAAATAAGAGCATTATATGAGGATATGACTTGTAATTCACCACAATAAAGCTATTATGTTAAAATAACATTCTTCTTGGAAGTTTGCTTCTATAGTCTACCATACTTTTGCCAATTTAGAGAAAGTAGGAGTTGAAGTAGAAAATTTTGGATTTAAACTGAACAAATAAGCAGAAAGTTAAAAAGAAAACTAATCATTATTTGTTCATTTTGATGACATGAAATTCATTTATTCTACAAAGAAATATGGAAATTTTCAAATAAAATGTTCTTTGATAGTTCCTTAATATGAAAAATTTTAAGCATTAACCATATTGAAATCCCTTTTTGTATATGAAAAAAAACAGTATTGGACCACTTGTTTTGGATGCCTAGAAGGCAAATATGATATGCACCCTGTACTTATGGATGAATATGGAAATGATTACTTCTTTACAAGAAAATAAAAACTTTTTTCCTCTAGGAAAAAAAGCTTTCATAATAGGGAAAAAATGATTCATGCTATCATTTTGTCCTATATAATTTCTATGAATCATTGAAATTTCAAAGTTGTAAGGAAATCCATGATAATGTGATATCATTGTCTTTTAGGGTGAATATCGTTGCACCCATGAAATTGATCCCCAAACATGTGAACTTGAATAAAAAATGAAGTTATTTTGACCTTATGACATCTATATACTTAAAATAGGTGCTGGATACTTGAGAAAAAGACCATGCCCACATCCAATGTGGTCCTTTTTGGATGAAACTAGGTAGTATCTTTGCTGTGAAAAAATAAGAGAAAGATCATAGTCATTCCTTTATATCCACAAAAAATATTTTTGCGAGAACTATACATGCTCATTGTCAAACTAGCCCCTTGGAAGGAATATAAGTAATGCGAGTAAAATAGATATCCAGTGCAAAAAGCTATTGAGTGACATTGAGTTGGCCAATTTAATCAAATCATCAAAATTCATGATGTCTGAAGCTATCACCTATTTGTGTACAATGATATAGAAAAAAAGTAACGAGTTCACATTTCTAGGAACTACATTAAAAATGCTATATATGGAATAATCGTTATTGTTAATAATACTTTGAATCACAATCCAATAGAAAATCTCTTTATTCATTAAATACAATTAAGATGTTGAATCTCCACTATTAGTCAAAATCAAAATTTGAGTAATATTTGAAAGTTGATTCCTTTCAGTTTTGTATGAGGAGTCATATTTTCTAGAAACCAATATGGACAATCATGAGGGAGTGCTTATATTAAATTCTTAGGGTTGAGATAATGAGATCTGAATTATTGTAATATTGATATAAGGCCACTTCACAAATATGTTAGAAAAAGGAAGAAGATAGGTGGAGACAATTTGGATAAGTTAGACCCAAGAAACTAGTATCCCCTAGTTCCACTATCTCCGACTGCAATAAGCGGCCATGTTCAGTAGGCCGCACAAAAGCAAGAGTCCATGACTCTAGTTAGTGGAGGTAGCCTTGAACATTCCAGCAACTAAGTCCACTAATGCACGTTTGTAGGAGTTAGTTATTAATGTGTTTGTTTAAAGTTATAATTAGGGGCATGTGTTGTTAAACTTTATTACTGGAGTGTTGACCTCTCCACATGGATAGTCTAGTTGTAATTTCCTTTAAATCCAGTTTCCTTTCATCTTTTAAAGTTCTAGTGTCTTATCAAATTGGTATCAGAGTATTAAAATCCCAAAATGGTGAACACTGGATCATCCTACCTTCTTCATGTGTCTCTAAATCCCAACAATGATCAATCAACCAACCCAAATCTTGATACCATCACCCACCAATTGAATGTCATCACTAACAAGTTGAATTCTGTTGATTCCCTAGCAGAAGTAGTGGTTCTTAAAGCTCAAGTTAGTATTCTCCAATATGAAGAATCTAGCTTCAATTCGCACCATAAAGGTAAATCAATCGAGCATAAAGAAAATGAAGAGGTAGATGTTCTATGGTGGGCTAAATTCCTTCTCAGCATCCTCATACAAAGATGAATTTCCCCAAATTTGAAGAAGGCGATCCCTAGGGATGGATTCTGAAAGTTGAAAAATATTCTGCTACTATCAAACTCTCGATGTATCTCAAAGTTGATATTACAATCATGCACCTAGAAGGAGATGTGTCAAACCTTTTTGCATAGGTTAACAACGAATGCACCTTACTATATTGGGAGCAATTGGTTAAAGTGCTACAAGAAAATTATGGACCAATGGAATTCTTGAACTCTGTTGAGTACCTTTACAACATTTAGCAAACAACAACCATTTAGGAGTATCGCCTAGAATTCGCAAAGAGGGCTTCTTGCATCCACAATTGGCAAGAACATTGCTTACTAAGGGTCTTCCTCGGTGGCTTAAAAAAAGTACTCAAAGCAGACATTTGAATTCATAAGCCAAGGACTATGTATAAAGCTATGCGTTTAGCTTTGTAATTTGAAGTCAAATCTTCACCAAATCACAGCCACAAAGGAATTTAGAAAAAAAAAAGATTCTCGATCATCCTTTTCTACTATCGACAACATGTTAATGGGATGAGGAGCAATACCTTGCTTGACAAGGGGCTATGCTTCAGATGCAATGATATTTTTTCTCCTGGACATCGTTGCAAAAAATCCTTAATTTTCTCTAATGGAACTTGAAAATTTTGAAGATGCCACCATAAAAGAAGAGGATGTGAGCAAAGAAGAAGATCAACTTTTCGGCTTGGCTGAAATTTCTCTCCATGCCATTTTGGACATAACTGTGGGCACTACAATGAAGCTCTTAGGTGTAGGATCTAGATGGCACCAAGAGGGGGGGGGGGTGAATTGGTGTATTAAAACTTTTGTTCTTCTTAACTTAATCTAGATGTATTGTGTTTAGCGGAAGTATGCATATACGAATATAAACACAAATAGAGAGAAAAGAGTAGAGAGAAGAACAAACACAAAGAACAAACACAAAGAACAAACATAGAGTTTGTTATCGAGGTTCGGCCGAACTCTTTGGCCTACTTCCCCGCTCCGATCTTCTCCCACGAGATCTTCGGAGTTCACTATCTCCTTCTTCAAAGGGCGAAGGCTCCCTTACAACTCTCCTTTCTTTGTACTGAGGACAAGGAGACAACCTCTTACA
>LTAE01001863.1:0-10875 GCA_001647135.1 Pontederia paniculata | reverse complement strand
GTGGTGGTGTGCTCATGGCGGCTTTGATTTGCACATGGTCGTGTCTAGGTCTTGTAGCCATTTTATGTCATTAGTGTCATGTCTAATGAACATTATATTATGTTATGTCTCGAGTCGAATGAGCCTAAGACTCATGTTATAGGTCTTATATTTGGCCATGGATTTATGCCCATAGATGGCAAGATGTTATATGGATTTTATTATGTTTCCGCTGCCATGATATATGTTTTATTTTATGATATCTTATTATGTTTTCCGCTGCGATATTACTATATTTTTTTATATTTTCCTTTATATGATCACGGGCTTGCTTAGTTTTAGTTCTTAGTGAGCCCATATGATATGTATAATGTCCATGTAACGCCGTCGAAAAGCCTTCGCGGGCCCAACCCACGGGGTACGTTTTGGGGGCGTTACATACTCCATCAACATCCAACAAGATGAAATATTCAAGGATGGTCCTGAACTCGCTTGGGATCTAGGCCTTCGATGCTTGCGTTTGAAAACAGATGCTGCAAATATAATCAAAGCCTTAGAAGATGACAATTACAACTGAAGCTGGGACACTTCTTTACTCAAAGACATTTGCTTGCTCCTTAATCGTCAATGGGACATCGAAATCTTACATATCCCACGATGTCGCAACTTATGTGCCAATTGGCTAGCATAGAAAGCCGCACATTTCCCTTTGGCCCCATTTGATTAGAGAATAAGACCATGATTAAAATCTTATTCTCCATATTTGAATCAAACAGCTTTTATTTTCATTCGGAGGGCCCAACGCATTAATGATGGAAAGAATAAAAAAGTAGAGAGAAAGTTATTCTCTTTCTCCCTTGGATTAGCCTTATTCCTAGTGGATTAAGGCAATGAGACTATCTATTGAATTAAAAAATTTAATTTCAACTATAGTAAAGATCTAATCAAACGGGCCTTTAGGCTTAACCCGTTAGTCCAGAGGATCTTACTCCTCTTTTATCCTCAGATTTTGCAGGGTCTCGTACTCATGTAGTATGATTATATAAATTTAATCTGGGCCTAAGCCTTCATGCTTAAGCCCTCTTTACCACCAAAAAAAGAAAAAAATCCAACAAAAAGCAATCTTCAACAAGGCATCCAAATACCTCAATGATTTCACACAGAAACACCAATCAAGTATCAGGATTTAAAAGTCTCACAAAATACCAAAATTTACAAAAAAAGTCTGATCTTTATGGTTGGAGAATCAGCAAGAGATCAGATGATTACCTGCTGAGTGATGCGTAGGTGGATCCTTCAGCAGACGATCCAGTTCCCACAAGATTCGCTTCTTGGCCATTGCTCTTATGCCAGAAGAAAAACACCAGCAGAGATTGATGGATCAGTCGAACTGTCGTCCCTTGTCTGCAACTGTTTCGAAATGCAAGAAAGGACGGGAAAAGAGTATTTACATCTGCAAAACTTGCAAGTATATTCAAGATGTTCAAAATATAAGATTAAGTATTATTACTCATATGATAATAATAATAATATCCGTATTATATGAATATAGGTCAAGAATTAAGTAGATATGTTTAATTCTCAACTAAAGTTGACATTGGTGGTAAGACGTGTGGGTTTGTTTGATGGTTAAGAACCAATAAATAAAAAAAGTGTTGTAAGTATTTTAAGAAGTTTGATTAAAAAATAATGATTTTTTATTTAATATTGTTTACAAATTATGCTATTAGAAGCTTATTTTGCTTGGTTTTGTAAAGTAAATACATAAAAGGCCTGACAACATCTTTATGTTCTTTCAAAATTTATTAGTTTCCTGTCAACTTTATATTGTCAATGTCCTAAACGGAAGAAGAAAAAGAAGACAATGGAATATTAAATGATTGTAATAATGTGGCCATAAGTTAGACTTCAAACCAAATTTCTTTGAAAATAGGTCTGTATCCTTGATACGCCATTTTGTATCTAAATTCTTATAAAGAAAATGTCATATAATCAAACTTCTATAAGTTATATCATTATATGTTAAGAGGAACTGACATTTTTCAACTTCAACTTGGTCCGGTGTAAGACTGGAAATAAATTAGATCGTTCGTGAGCGACTCATGACTTGACCTTTTTTGAACCTTGCTCAGCTCGCTTTTTTAAATATATAAGTCAGACTCAAAATGAAGATTTGATAATTTTATTTAAACAGACATAACTTGTCTATATTAGACTTAATTTGTTAATTTATAAGGCCAACTTAGATAATTAATATATATTATAAAGCTTAAAAAATATTTAACATATGAGCCAAAATTATTAGTAATTTTGATTCAAAAAAATTAAATGTAATGTCGAAAGAGATACAATAAATTATTTTTATTCGAAATTATTATTAACTTTAGTGTGTTAGATATGTAAAATACTGAAGTGCACAATATTTTTTTTATATTATAAATATAATCTAATATATATTTATTAATTAATAAATATAACTTAATAAATTATTAAATTAGGTCAAATTTTTTAAATTAATAAATAAGTCAAATCAAACTTAATTTTTAAGCTTATTATAAGCCTTTGACCAAAGCTTTTTACCTATCTAGTTTATTAAACTTTTTAAATAGATCTAACCTATTTAAGTGTTGGCCTATTTCGGTTCGACTCATATCCACTAGTAGTTAGGTGTATCTTGATTCATATTGAAGAAATGAAGATGATTATGATAACTCAGTCTTGAAAATAAAAATGACGTTCTTTTAATTTTTATTCATTTAAAATTTATAAATTTAATATGTGTCAAATACCATGGCCCATATCCAGTTGTGTTCATGCCACAAGACCGGGCTCAAACTTGTCCTCAGACTTCCACAACCATACAATAGAATATTTGGAAAAACAGATAGTAAAATATCTGAAAAAGCTGATCAGCCAACAACATAAAATATTTTCAAAATAATTATTCTCAGACTTTCATTAGCAATTTTAGTTTGCTATCACCCAAGCTAAACTCATGGTTAGAATACAACTATAAAAATTCTACAATAGTATTAACAAGGAGTTGCATTGTTTTAAGTATGTCTCAAGTTTAATTTTTATATATTTAATTTTTTTTGCTGGAGTTTTGTGTGTGATTTAGAATTAACATTAAATTAGTCGAGTTCCATACTAATTTGAGATTTCAATTCATGGTCATTGCATAGTAATGTCACAATATTAAATGATCGGTGCTGCTTATGAATATTGGGGCGATAGCAGAAAAGTAAATACCTACAACAACAAAATTAAGGGGCTTTTACACATTTATGCATTAAACTTAATTGCAGAAACAAAGGATAACATGTAGCAAATAATTCTGGTCCATGGTGTTGCCATACATACCGAGTCATCGCACACTGACGTGATTCTCCTCATGCCATTGCTTCATCAACTTCAAGAAATAAAAAAGGTGATGAATTCAAATTAATTAGTACAAAGGGACTAAGCTTTTCTCGAAAAGCCACATTTCTCATAGATCGAGAATATTTTAGAGGGGAAAATGTTTCTGTTTCCATGTCAACTTTCAGGACCATCACCTCTTCTATATTGGGATATCTTATCAGCTCCAAATCGATACATCATGATCACTAAGTTTTTATATATGAATTCAAATCAATATCATAAAAAATACATCAAATTTACATTAAAATTCTCAAATAAAAGAAAAAATGTACGAAGTTCTTAATTTTTTTCTCAAACCTAAAATAATTATCAACGAGAATAAGTAAATAAAAAAATTAAAATAATCAACAAAATTGATATGATTGATTATTATATTTTTTGTTATCAAAGTATCAAAAGTCTTTGAAGATTTTTTTAGTTTGACTTTGTTTTTTCAATTCTTTATTCTTAAAAAAAACTCATTTTGAGAAAGACGTTTTTTCCTTCTTTATTTAATTCTCGAGCAAACTCTTCTCTTTTTGGCGGGCCGAAGCAATTAAGAAAGAGAAATTTTTATATATGTATGAATTGATCATGCTTAAATGCTTACATATGTTACTTTATATTTTTACGAATAATATTTTATGTGTATTTGATGTTAAAATTTTTAAATATATGTATTTAATTATATTTATTGGCCTTATACACGAGCCTTTGTTCATGAAAAAAATATCCTATGTCTCCCTTATACTTGGATCTTGTTGGTTAGAGATGAAGAATGTGGTTGATACCATGATGCTATTTTGTACACGGAATGAATTCTAAATAAATAAAAATTTTTTGAATAATTTTTATGTATAAGTCCCTCAACTTTGCTCATATCCAACTTTGGTCCCCAAATTTTAGTGTGTAACAAATTGGTACCTTAACTTACAACTTGCTCGTTGAAAGTCCTTTCACCTATGATAGCAGGTTTTTTCGGTTTTCACTCCACGTGGTAAAGCCATGTAAGTAAAAAATAAAAAAAATAAAAATATTGACGTGGAATTTAAATATTTTTTTAATAGTCCCTTAACTTTACTCCGTTCCCATTTTGGTCCCCTAACTTTAAATTGTAACCAAACGGTCCCCTAATTTTGGTTTGTAACTAAATGGTCCCTCAACTTTATAATACGTTCACCGAATGTCCTTTTTTATCAAATTTGGTTTATCATTTTTTTGTCCACGTGAGAATACGAACATTAATATTTCTTGTGTGTATGTTGTGGTATGTATATGTGAGAATAACATGAACATATAGAATATTTTAGTTTTCATCTCATGCAAAAGTAAATGATTTTTATAAATTTCATCAAAAAAAGAAGGTCAGCAGCCATCAGAGTTTGGGAGGAAGNTATTCTCACATATACATACAATAACATACACACAAGAAATATTAATGTTCGCATTCTCACGTGGACAAAAGAATAATAAACCAAATTTGATAAAAAGGGACCTTCGGTGAACGTATTATAAAGTTGAGGAACCATTTAGTTACAAATTAAAATTAGGGACTGTTTGATTACAATTTAAAGTTAAGAGATCAAAATGGGAACCGAGTAAAGTTAAGGGACTATTCAAAAATATTTAAATTCCACGTCAATATTTTTATTTTTTATTTTTTACTTACGTGGCTTTACCACGTGGAGTGACAATCAGAAAAACTTGCTATCGTAGGTGAAGGGACTTTTGACGAGCAAGTTGCAAAGTCAAGGGACCAATTTGTTACAAACTAAAATTCGGGGACCAAAGTGGGATATGAGCAAAGTTGAGGGACTATACACGAAAATTACTCGAAAATCTTTTGAGTTCTACAGTACTTTTAGATAAGTTGTTTTCAGATATGTACACCATGTGTGTATACATATGTGTGTGTGTTGTGATCATTGTATTATATTATGAAAAACATCTTAAGTTGTGACTATGATATATTTGGGCTTGTGTTTGTTATATCTATTATGATACATATGAAGTTTTAGTTTTAGAGCTAATAAGAGATATTATGTGTATGAGTTTGTTATTACTTATGTGTCAACTGTGATGATCGTGATCCTCAATATGTGATATAAATAGCTTCCGCTCACTTAAGTATTTGGGTTGTCACCAAAAGCTCAGAAGAATGAAATGCTCTTATTTCATACCATCCATTGAGTTATACAATACACACTTACACACACACACACACACACACACACATATAACTCAATGGATGATATGAAATAAGAGCATTTCATTCTATATATACATGTGTAGAACAACTAATTAAATATGAAAGTTACAACAAATGATAAATTATAGATGATTAAATATGATATGTTGTTGTAAATGCTAGAGAAATCTCGTTGTTTTTGCTGATAAGATAGGATACGTTAACAAGCCCCTATATGCTAGACAAGGCGTGACTACAGGTGAAGCTTGTATCTAAGGAACTAGAACTGACCTCCACTAATTGGCTTCATCATGATGTCAGCCACATTGTCTTTGGAAGAGATGAATTTGATGAAGAGCTGATGATTAGTAATCCCATTGCGGACGAATTGATAATCAACCTCAATATACTTCGTACGTGCATGGAACATGGGTTTCGCAGTGAGATAGGTAGAACCTAAGTTGTCACACCATAATGCAAATGAAGACATCAAATTGATACGAAGATTGGATAAGATAGATCGAAGCCAAACAATTTCAGCAGTTGTAGAGATAAGGGCTTTATATTCTGACTTAATGGATTAATGAGACACTATTATATGCTTTTGCGTAGACCATGAAATGATATTGTGACCAAGGTACACAACATAACCACCAACCGACTTGTGATCAGAGGTTGCGTTGACCCAGTCAACGTCGGAGAAGGCTTGAAGGACACAAGAGGATGCCACTAATATATACGAACCCAAATCTTTGGAGATTTTCAGATAGGACAAAACACACTTTGACTACTAATGAACCTCTAAAGATTTTGCATGAATTGGCACAAAGAAATTCATTATGAAAGCCAAATTGGGACGAGTGAGCGTCAGGTATTGAAGTATTCCAAAAGTGCGCCGATACAAAAATGGATCTGCACAAGCCTCTAAGGCAGAAATTTTTGGCGTTGAAGAGGGGGAAAGAGGATATTGCACCGGTTTGTTGTCAAACATATTTGTCCTCCGTAATAGATCCAATATGTAGCATCGCTGTGAAAAGAATAATACCGCAAGTCATAGGAATGACTTCAATTCCAAGGAAATAACTTAGAGATCCAAGATTATGAATTGCATAGGCATTGTGAGGTGATGCACAACAGAGTTCAATAAGAGAGAATTGGAACTAGTGAGAATCAAATCATCAACATAAATCAATACGTAAATAAGCTCCTAACCTTTCTAGTAGACAAAAAAAGAAGTATTAGTGGTAGATGCAATGAAGCCAAAGTTCTGAAGGGCTGAACTTAGTTTAGCAAATCAAGTCCGAGGTGCTTACTTGAGCCCATATAAGTATTGTTGAAGTCGATAGATAAAGTTAGGCTGATCAACATCGACAAACCCAAGAAGCTACTCCATAAAAAATGAACCCTGCAAATCCCCATGAAAAAATGAATTATTGATATCTAACCGTCTCAAGGACCATCTTCACGAGATAGCAATAGAAATGACCAACCAAATGCTGATTGGTTTGATCACCCGACTAAACATGTCAAATAATTGACACCAGCTTCTTGATAGAACCTTTTTGAAACTAGCGGGGCTTTATGGTGATCCAAGGGGCCATCTGCATGGAGCTTGGTTTTCGAAATCCATTTGCAGTCTATGACAGACATAGAAGGATGGCGTAGAACCAAAGTCCATGTCCCATTAGAAGGGAGTGCATTGATCTCGGTGGTCATGGCATTATTCTAGTGGGGAAATTTGTTGGCATTAATAAAATACATAGGGACATTAGTGGAAGATGTGTTGAATGATTGAATAAGGCTTTAGACGATCGAAGACTTGCTAGAGCCTGATAGTCAAGTGGAGGTTGTGAGTGTAATGTCATAGACATCAAATAAGGAGATGAGGCATTCACCGAGGCAGAGTGTGGACCTGAAGAAACTATAAAAGGAGTGGAGGTAGCAGGAGCAACATAGGGAGGAGGACCAGTGGTCCTGGTCGTGGGAATGGAAAGTCAAGGGGAAATATAGGGGGTGATCCGATAAGGGATGGTTCAAACGAAGGCTTAGATGAATAATTATGAAATGGAAAGGAGGACTCACCAAAGTGAACATGATGAGCAATATTACAAACGCTCTCTTTTAATGTCCAAGCATCAATAACCATTGTAAAATTTGGTTGGTACCCAAGAAAGACACATTGAGCTGAATGATAAGTTTCTCTTATATGGATGAAGATAAGGGAACATGACACAACCAAGGACACGTAGCGATGCATAATTTGGGTTAGTATAAAAAAGACACAAAAATAGGAAACATTGTTTAAGGTGGGGAACATAGTATGCTAATAAGATAAATTGTTGTTTCACAAGAAAAATGCCAATCAATGTGTGGTATTGATGCATGTGCAAGAAGAGTTGATGCGATGTTGGTAATTGCATAATTTTTACTCAATTGTGCTATTCTGCCCATGTGTATTTGGACACGAAATGCAATGTTGAATCCCACAAAGTTTAAAATCATGTGAGAGAGCTTGAAATTATCCTCCGTCATTTGATTGAAATTGAAGAATTTGACACTGGAATTCATGTTTAATAAACTTTTGAAAATGAATGAAATAAGATGCTACATAAGACTTCCTTTTGAGAGAAAAGAGCCAAGTAAATTTGGAATGATCGTCAACAGAAATTACAAAGTACTGGTGACCCTTAAACGTTATAATAGGAGCCAAACCCTGTACATAATTGTGAATGAGATGGAAGGGGGCTGAACTCGTTGATCCAGTGTGAAGGAGAGAAAGGCAAGATGACTTTCGTAGATGACATGCAGCACATGTTGACACCAATGAGCGTCGGACTGAAGATGATGTTGTCGACAAATGTGATGAAAAATTCTATCATGTGGATGTCCCAATGAGCATGCCAAGGAAGAGAACTGGAGCATATATTAGTATAAGGACTCGAACATTGCAAAGAAGATGATATACAAAACAAGTCGTCTTTAATAGTATGTGAAGAAGAGTTTGTCTGGTTCGTCGATCCTTCACAAGAAAATAATCATAATGGAATTCCAAATAACCATTATTATATCGAGAAAGTTTATTGATAGAAAGAATATTTTTGATATTTGAGGAACATAGAGGATAATTTTAAGCGCAATAGATCGAGAGTAAGTAGGAACAGAGGAAACACCAACATGAGAAATTGGAAGAGGCATACCATTACCAACTCGAAGATCATCCGAACCTTGATAAGGGACAGAGGCTTGAATATTCTTGAGATATGGGGTAACATAGTGTGTTGCTCCAGAATCAGGGATCTAGTCCGTATACATACAGAGGTCAGGCAATGCAGGTGAGGTTGTTTGAATTAGAGGCGGAGAAGCATGGTGCAACTCATTAGTCATCACAGAGAAGGCTCAGGGTGCAGCAAGTGATGCATAGGGCCACTGGAGGAGCCATAGTTGTCGATGGAACTTGAACAAGCTGGTGGCGATAAGTAACATTTATAGGGATTGTGGATAGTGACCACAAACTGGGCAAGCATTACGTCGCTCATTATTTGATTGAGCTCGTCCACAACCACGACCGCAGTGTCGACCAAGTGCTCCAAAGTGAGTTGTGTTGGCGGAGGGAGTCAGCAAGTCAGCAAGGGAGGTTTCTTGAGTCAATTTGATTTCATGACTCACAAGAAAGCTATGATGTTCCAAAAATGAAAATGGGGTGAACCAGCAAGGGATGATACAATATTATCATAAGAGGGGCTCAAATCATTAAACATTGAAACCTACCGTGGATACAAGATGTCCGAGAACCGCAAGATCATCATAGATGATCTTGGCATTGTGGAGATAGGCGAAGATAGACAAGTCACCTTTCATCATGTTTTGAAGTTGCATGATGAGTTGCAGAATTCGTGTATGCGAAGGAGAACCAAAGGCTTGAAGTAAAGTAGTTCGTATGGTATGAGAGGACTCTAAACCGACTACATACGATAGGACTTCCTTGGACAGAGAGGCGACCAACAAATTGAGGATGATATGGTCCTTGTGAATCCATTCTACATGAGCAGGATTCGAAATCGCAGGGCCTTCTTATGTCGATGTCAGAAGGATTTGCAAGAAGACATGCTATAGATCTTGTAACGAACCCTTCAACGTTGAAGCTTCGCAAAAGCAAGATGATTTGGGTTTTCCAAAGCAAATAGTTTGTGCTGGAAAGTTTGCGAGAGAGAGATTATGATGAACTTGGCAAAATGAGGTAGTGTTGGTGGCATCGAAGTTGACTCTTTGGTTCCAAAGGAAGAGGTGGAAGAAGCCATGTTGACACTCAGGATTTTGGCTCCGATACCTTGAAAGCTTAGAAGAAAGAAAAGCTCCTATTTCATGTCATCCATTAGGGATATATATAAGTGGATGTGCTACCTACTTAATTAGGTAGCACCGTACTACTTAACTTGTTCACTATAAGATGTTAGATCTATGATGGATATAAGATTTTCTTTCTCCTAAAGAGTTTCTTATAAGTTGTTAGATCTGTATTGATAAGATAAGTAGTACAGTGTTAACTACTTAAGTAGGTAGCACCTCCACTAAATCCTCTGTGTGTGCACGCGTGTGCATAACAACTAATGATGCGTACTAATTATGAAGAAAATATCGCTAGCAAGTGCACTAGTTGTATCAAGTAATAGAGAATGAGTAGAGTGTCGATTCCACGAGAAAATTGTTATCCTAAAGTTAATTCATTAAAATAAGGAGAGGGGTACATTGAATTCGGATAAGATATAGTCAAGAGAATTTAAAATAAAAAAATGATAATGATATGATCAATAAGCGTCAGAATGATGACATCAAGCGCTGGACTTAGATGAATAAATAGGGAAATGTCTAACCTAAAAGATTAGAATTCAAATCCACCAATTCCTAAGAGGATTAAGGTTTATCTAAAATCTGATGTCCTCTCAAGATACATCAACTATGTCAAACCTATAGACTATCTTGTTCTTCTCCAAGATGATAATCTAATATATTAGGGTTTTGAGATGCAATTGATGCATGCATTTTACAACATATTTTAGGACCTGCATTAGACATAATTTTGAGTTATTTTGGCATCGCATGCATCTATTTTAGCATTTATTTGTTCAAATTCTTTCGAGTCATGATTCTACTATTGTTGATGAATATTTTGCAAGAAATCAACTAAAAAGGCTAAGAACTAGAACCAACTCATAAATGCGCGCATTTAACGGGAGGAAATCAATTTCCAGTACACATCACGGGCCGTGACAGGTCATCACGGGCTGTGATGAAGGTATAAAAGCAGC
>LTAE01001862.1:19281-49722 GCA_001647135.1 Pontederia paniculata | reverse complement strand
TTCTCATCATCGGGCGACCTCTTCAGTTCAGCCTCTTACTCCGGTCGTCCTTCCTTCATCTCTGATCGACCGGTCAACCCCTGATCCCTCTTCATATATTCTCCTTCATGCTTCAGCTCCTCTTCACATGTATTCTTCCTTTAATGTTGGTCAACCACTTCATATGCTTAGGACGACCACTGCACACATGTAGTTTTTCTGATATATCTTCCGTGTGCACAGGTCGTCTATTCCTTCAGCTTTGGTCGACCTATCAACTACTGAACTTGACATATCTTGTTACGGAAATCAGCTCAACAAGTTCATCAGTATAGACTAAGTTCACTTAAAATTTGTGATCATTAAAACACTCTCGGGATCCTAGATTCAACATATGTAAAGGATAATAATTCAATAGGATAAATCATATATGAAGATATCAGTAAAGGAACATGTTCTATCGTACAATCGTTATTATAAAACATTATCTTTACTTTCAATTTCTTTAAATTTTTCTTTCAATGACATTAGTCCATCAGTATCAATCTCTTCCATCTTTCATTTCAGTAACAATGACAGGAATATCAGTTACACCTAACTCTCATGGTGTACAATATATCAGTATGTTCATGTTCAGTTCATTATTCTTCTTGTCATTAATCTTGGTAGCATCTTTTAATTCAATCAGTAATGAGCAATTAACAGTACATGAAGATTTCAGTGATCCATCGTCATAATGTCTAGCTAGGCCATGGGGTCAACCCTAGACCCATCAATAAGTCTTCATCAGTAGTCCCAAGGGACTCAATAACAGTAACAGTCAAACCAAAATAAGTCAACAATACTTCACGAAGAATTGATTGTTGTTTCTTAAGGAATCATTTAACAGTAAAAGTAATAGTAACAGTAATCCGTCAGGGCCTTCCTCTTCATGTTACAAGTTCAAACACAATCATTAACATCTTTTACTCTTCATTACCTATTATACTAAGTTCACGTGGGAGCATATTAACCCTACCTCAATAAAGTTCAATCAATCAAACAAATAGTACATCAATCACCCCGGGACACAGCCCGTGTCAGGTGTGACACGGCCCGTGTTTTGTACCGGGTCAAGAGTGTTTAAGGAAGACACAATCTTATCCACCAAGGCGTTTTAAATCAGGGAAAATGGACCGTGTGTCAGGTGGGACACGGTCCGTTTTCTGGTGCCTTCATAACGCTCTGTCGCCAGGTTGAAACGTGATCTGTGTGCACGATCCATCTTCATCAACGCGGTCTGCTTCATTCTTTGTCTCGTGCAACATGGCCTGCGTCCCCTGTGGACACGGTCCGTGTTGGTCCTCCATGTCCTTGCATCGCCGAGAGAGAGAGGCAGAGAGAGAGGGAGAGAGAGGGGGACAGAGAGGGGAGGAACTTCAGATGCCTTTGGTTTGAGAGGAAAGAATTATGAGATGAGAGGAGGGGTTGGGTCCTATTTATAGGGAAGGAAATTCATCCCTAGATGGAGTTTAAGTGCAATTAAAATTCTGACTTTGTATGTAATTATAATTCTATAAGATAATCTTCCATGTGATTAAGATTACTTTAAAAATAATCAACATAGGATTAGGAATATTTAATTGATAAGAAAATATAACAATTTGACTTTAATTCAAACTCTTTTCCTAATGTTAACCAACTATATCTTTCCTTATCTTATCCTATCTTTCCTTATCTTATCCTGTCTTCCCTTTATTTTATTTTTATTTATTTTAAAAACTCTGAGGTGTTACATAATAACCTCCTTAAAAATAAATCTGTCCTCGAATTTGGGCATATAATCTATATTCCTCAAAGATTTCACATTTGTTCCCTATCTTCCAATATGATCCATCAATATCAAGATAATCCAATAATCCCTAAATTATGTCAATGTCCACATATCATATATCTTAATCATGACTAAACCTCAGTATTCATCTTTCCTTAGAAGATCAATCATAGTTAAAATCCAAAATTTCTTCCAAATTTCTTTTCATCATTTAAGATAAATTCAAGAATCAGCTAAACCTCAAACCTTAAATTCTTCATAACCTATTTAGAAATCATATCATATCTTTTCCTTAGGACAATGTCATACTTTTCCATCAAAATTAATCATCAATATTCATCATTCGTTGGAGAATCAATCCTAGTTTAAATCCAAAAATTCATATAATTTTTCTTCTCATCATAATCAATTCAAATCACCTCATAATTAAATTCATAATAACCTCCTTAGGACTTAACCTATATCCTTCTTGATGGCGCGGTAACGGTTCGTGATGCTTGCACATGGACTCTATCTATTTGGAGACAGCTAAGAAGTGTCTCCCGTTAGGCTCTGATATCATCTGTAACGCCCCCAAAATCACACCTTGCCATTTGGCAAAATCATGACTTTAAGGACGCTACCGTCTTACATCTTTGACCTTTCTTTGACCAATCCACTGGTCAACACTCTATACATGTCAATGCGGAAGTCATTACTTGACCTATAATCAGGACCTATGCCATGTGCAAGTCAACCATCATGAACCTCATCACGCTACCGTTGCGCAATCATCTATTTGTACCTATTTTCCTGCAGGATTAAAATGCAGGGAAGGCAATCCTCCCATGAGCTATAAAGCCCAATATGCAAAGGATAATAATTCAATAGGATAAATCATATATGAAGATATCAGTAAAGGAACATGTTCTATCGTACAATCATTATAAAACATTATCTTTACTTTCAATTTCTTTACTTTTTCTTTCAATGACATCAGTCCATCAGTATCAATCTCTTTCATCTTTCATTTCAGTAACAATGACAGGAACATCAGTTACACCTAACTCTCATGGTGTACAATATATCAGTATGTTCATCTTCAGTTCATTATTCTTTTTTTTTCATTAAGGAAGACACAATCTGATCCACCAAGGCATTTTAAATCAGGGAAAACGGACCGTGTGTCGGTTAACACGGACCGTTTTGGTCCGCCTTTTCTTCAGGGTCAATTGTTTAATTGGTAAAAGTCTGTGCACACGCCGAAGAAGGTCATGGCCGTTTTGATGCAGTGTTGGGACGTAGTAGGGACGGCTCGTGTCAAGATGACGCCGCGGCCCTTGGCGTGTTTCATGTCGGCACGCGAACTGTGTCATGGGGAGCATGGTCCGTGTGCGGGTGCAGGTTATTCATTAAATCATTATTTATTTTCTTATCATTCTTTTACTTTATCATACTTATATGAAAAAACCCTAAAGTTGATCCTCCTAATTACATACCTTGTGGACTCGAACTCGGACGAACAGACGCGATGCGCTCCATGTCCTCCTCGGACACGATTCGTTTTCTAGTGTCTTCATAACGCTCTGTCGCTTGGTTGAAACGCGATCTATGTGCACGATCTGTCTTCATCAACACGATCTGTTTCCTTCTTTGTCTCGTGCAACATGGCCTGCGTCCCTTGTGGGCATGGTTCGTGTTGGTCCTCAATGTCCTTGCGTCGCCAAGAGTGAGAGAGGCAGAGAGAGAAGGGGACAGAGAGGGGAGGAACTTCAGATGCCTTTGGTTTGAGAGGGAAGATTTATGAGATGAAAGGAGGGGTTGGGTCCTATTTATAGGGAAGGAAATCCATCCCTAGATGGAGTTTGAGTGCAATTAAAATTTTGACATTGTATGTAATTATAATTCTATAAGATAATCTTCCATGTGATTAAGATTACTTTAAAAATAATCAACATAGGATTAGGAATATTTAATGATAAGAAAATATAACAATTTGACTTTAATTCAAACTCTTTTCCTAATCTTAACCAACTATATCTTTCCTTATCTTATCCTATCTTTCCTTATCTGATCCTATCTTCCCTTTGTTTTATTTTTATTTATTTTAAAAACTCTGAGGTGCTACAATTTCATCATGAGTAGAGGATGAGTATTTGCAACCTAAGGAAGAGGTAGAAAATAGATCGGGGGGGAGGGGCGACGAGGAGAACGAATGAGAATAGGAAAGAAGAGGATAAGTTAACAATAATCATGTATGTAATTAGGAGGATCAACTTAAAAATGGTCATATGCATGTGATAGAATAGATGATTTACATGAAGGGTAATGATGATTAAGGTTTTTACAAAAAAGTATAATTATTGTATCAAATCATTAATAATATTATACCTTAATCAACAATTGAATGGAAACTAAACCTACATCCGCCGTCAGCAAACTGGGAATCGAATGCGGACAACATCTAGATCGGAACGGACTGCGTTCATGGTTGTAAAGTCACATCGAAATGAGTAGAAATAAATCGAGTCACACCTTGACGTGGGACGTTACCCTCACTGGCATCGACGCGAGAAAACAGATCAGATCAATTGATGAGTCATCCCTAAAAATGAACCATGTGCTTCACAACATGGATTGTATTCCTCGAGATGACGATGGCAGACACAAACCATAACCCTAGAAACGGCCCCACGTCACCTCGACGAGGACCTCATTCCAGGATTAAGTCCGAGACACAAGCCGAGTTACCTTGAATCGATCGCGCTATGATCTAGCCAGAAAGTGTTTGACAAGGACCGTGCTGGCCCTAACACGGGCTATGTCACTTGATATGGATTAAGTGTTGGAGCAAACGTAGATCGGGTCACCTCGAACCTGGACTGTGCTCTGTCTTAACCCTATAGTATGCGACACAAATCGTGTTTGCTTTTGACATAGGACGTGTCATGTGAATGAAAAGTGCAAGAATGAATCTTGTGAAAATGGGTTGTGTTTACCTCTCACGCGGTAGTGCTTCCACTTCTAGAAGATAGACAAAAATTATTTTGTTGGTTGAATTGTTGATTATTGTATGAAGAATAATAAATGAGATAGATATCATTGATAATGTGGTTTAAAAATAATGTTGCATGTGATTGAATTGATCAATGAAGGGTATGATTTAGTTCGCGGTGAATAGTTAACACAGAGCTCCAAAATGGGGTAATTGGGTTCCTTCGTGAACAACTATTTATGAGCTTTTTCAGGAACAATTGTCGGTCTCTTTGAAGATTATTGCTTATAGGATTCTCAAGCCTAACTAACCTTAATGACATCGGGGTTAAAACCAATGACCTTCATGCCTATGAAAGGTTCATTATTGATTGTGATAATTGATCAACTTACAAAAAAATATAGTAAGAAGTGATCATGGGTCCTAAGCAAAAGATTGAATTGCGCAAAAACCTATTGAACATAAAGGAATGAGCATCGTATCATAGTAATATAACAGAGGGTTGTCTATTATTATAGTATAAAAAAATCTTCAAAGATAATCCTAATCTTGGTTTCTTGCTCTTCAAGAACAATCTCTCTCTCTCTCTCTTCTTTATAAAAAAAAGCCCATTTCTTCTCTCCAATCCTCACTACCAAAAAGGATGAATCCCTCTCTTTTCTATGATATATAGGGACTAAAATACTAAAAAAAAGATTCTCTGTATGTCTCAATCACTCCCTCTAAAAAGAGAAAAAAAATATTTATAATCTATTTCAAACACAAACACCTAAGTTAATACAATTTAACTTAGCTTAATTATATTTGTGCTTCATGTGCTTAAAGCCCAACATTATGTCCCATAATTTGTAATCGATATTGTACCTCAGAAGACCACCCCACCACGTGGCAGAATGTCCTCTTGAGAGCGCTACGACATCATAAATATCTTGACTAAAGGTTGACTAACAAGACTTGGTCAATAAAATACGGAATAGATAAAAACTTTAAGGAGTCCAAATTTTTTTCATAAAGAAAATATGTGAAAGTCTTACATCATATAAATGGTCTCAAAAGTCTAACTAGAATAACTCAATAGAAAGACGAGGATCACTAAACATATGCAAAGGCAGCCACCGCGAGCATCAATCGCTACATGCACCACCAGCATCCTGTACTGCAAACTACTCACCTACAGGATCCAATACAGGGAAGAGAAGTATCCATGAGCTATGCAGCCCAGTATATAAGGCAATCAATAGATAAGCTTGACATGATAAATAAATGCAGGAATAAGCTAATGATATAATCAAAAGGTCAATTATTCCTTTCCAATACTTAGCTTTTTTTTATTCCTTACTTATCTTTCATCATCTTATACTTTCATGCATCATGCATCATATTTTAACTTTACTTCTTTGCATTTTAACATACTTTCTTTCATCTTAGACTAGTATCTTAGCATAACATAATCTTCATTCTTTCATCTTTAAGTTAACATCTTTGCATAACATTTTTAACATAACATATTTCATAACATATCATCTTTGCATCAAGAGTAAGCTATGACTAATAGTCAAACATCAATCACTCTGAGCATACTTTACATATCATTCACTTCAGCATCTTTAACATTATTTACTTCATCATCTTTATACTTAAGATCATCTTTCATAATATCATTTTTACTTTATCATTAGCATAACATCTTTTATAACATCTGGCATCAAAAGTGAGCTATGACTAATAGTCAAACATCAATCAATCTGAGCATACTTTACATAAGAAGTGAGCTATGACTGTGGTCAAACATCAATCAATCCAATTATTATCTTTACTTAAGGAGTAAGTTATGGTCAATTGCCAAACATCCATTATTCCACATCATTATCATCATTCTTTAACTTTCATCCATTAATCATCTTATTTTTTTTATCAATCAATCATAATTGATCTTCAATCATTCATCAATAACCCTAATCCTCTAATGCAATATGCAAATGCAGTATTTAAACTAAGTTGTTATCTTTGACTTATCTCATTAATGCCTTTGAAATGACTAAGTTGCTTTGGTGACTTTGAATTGCTCATGAGTCTTGGAGGTCTCGCCATAGGTCAATGAGGGTGCACAAGCCATAATCAACATAGGATGCTCGAGAAATCCTTTCGTTGCAAGACGGGGAGAAGCCAAGCAACAAGAACTGGGTGGCAGTTGCCTTATCCGTCCTATCTTAAACATCACTACGCTCCCAAAATGATAATATATGACGACCTCAACATTTAATTAGGTGAAGCATGGTTGGCCATTATCTTGTCCACATAGTTAATCCTTGAATCATCAGGATAACATCATCATTGACACTACAGCAATGCCGACACGGTCCGTGTTGGTCACGGACATGGTCGGTGTTCAGTGTTGAATTCGAGCTCGTCGTCTATCGTTTTGGAGGGGGTGGCACAGTCCGTGTCGGGTAAAGACACAAATCGTGTTCCATCTTTACGTCATCATAAACCTCTTAGGACACGCGTCATTTCTCAGCCGTGTCCGTTCTTCCGACGCGAGTCGCATCGTCATCTGTTCTTTTTATTAAAATAGGTCGGTCGACGCGTTAGGGCAACGGGGGCCATGTTCATCATTAAAATTGGATAGTTTCACGACCGTAACATTTTAGGGTTAATGTTCATCTTCTTCGACAAACGTGGACTGTGTTCAGATCAACGTGGGTTGTTTCGTACATTATTCTTAAACAATCTTTAAACATTACTTTATTCTACGACACGGTCCTGGCGTCAGGTAACACAAGTCGTGTCTGGTACACTCTCAGTCGCGTTCAACAAAATGACAGCGCTACGATTTTCTTTTTATCATGACACGGTTGTGTCCTGGGTAGACACGGTATGTATTGGTTGTTTACACAGCGTGTCAGGGATCGCGCCAACGACGTGACCTCATCCCGGCGGGACGCCGACCGTGTCTGAGGTGACGTTGTCCGTGTTCCGTTGGCGGATAATAAATCAATTAAATTATTATTGACATACTTATAAAATCCCTAATTAACATCAAACTAAATATTCATCTAGACAATTAATTATGTATTATCAGCCTAATAATCATATGAAATCTTAAACTTCTGATATAAATCCTAGCATGCAATTTATCTATCATGAAAAACCTATCTATTGGGATCCATCTAATTACATACAGAATCATGTAAGGTTGTTCTTTGTTCTTCAACTGCGCTCTCTTGATTTCCTCTACTACTCCTAATCTCCTTCACGTTCTCCTAAGATTTGGGCATAGTTCTAGGATGAGAGAAGGGAAGAGAGAGAGAGAGAGAAACCTTATATAGAGGGAGAAAACTTGGCGGCTATGATTTTGGAAGAGAGAGAGAGTAAAATTATGAGGGTTCTCCCTATGGTATTTATAGGCATGGGGGTTAGGATTTCCGAGTTTAATTCAAATTCTAATTTAAATTTGAATTCTGAGATTTAAACTAAATAATCTTATCTAATCAATTCTTAGATTTTAACTGATTTAAATTTAAATCTCGGAATTAAATAGAGTAAAATATTATTATTTTAATCAAACTCGGACAGTCACTTGGCAGTCTCTAAACACGGATCGTGTTTTGTCAACACAGGTCATGTTAGCTGTCACAACACGGACCGTGTTGATCAGTGGTGTTACAAATATTTGGCGATGTCTAGGAATGTCTTTCCAATGAAAATATCTTTACTTTAAAATAATGATAATGAATTTATTTATTTTTGTTTTACTTTTTTATCATTTATATATTTAGTTTATTTATATATTTTTTCTTAAAAAAACATTTTAGTTGGATGTTATATGGATATAACTTGAACGGACAATTATAATACGTAAACAGCTATTGGAAGTCAAATGACTATCTGTTTACATCTTTTGAGAATCATTTTGCTATGAATTAAATTTGATGGAATAAAATTTGATTGAAACAAAATTGAAGGATTTACTCTCCGAATTCATAAATTAACTAGTTTGTAATTAAAATCACAATTTTAATTATAGTTTGAACCAATAAGACATGGTATATCGATTTGATCAATCATCTTTTAGATTGTCAGCCATCAATATATAAAGTTGTTAACACTAATCGAAATCATAATTATTGTTTTAAAAAGTTGAGTTATTGATGTCTCAAGTTATTAATATCCATAAAAGTGACCATATTCTAATTATGTTTTTTTTTTTATTTCTCAACTCCCATTGATATCCTTAAGCTATTTTGATAGTACAACTAGGCTAATTTAGTTTCTGAAAATTTAAAGTTATTTATGCATCACCCACCATAGGAGCGAACCCATATTATGATTTTATATATTTCGATATACAAATATATATATATATATATATATATTAGTATTTGTGACCAATAAATAATATAAATATTAAAAAAGTAGTACAATTATTTAATTACTTAAATAAATAGATAATTTTAATTAATATCTTGAAATTTAGAGTTTAATTCTTACTAATATTTTTTTATTAATATATCTCCTAAATTTTAATAATGATCGGAATCAGTCCCTTACCCAACATCAAGAAAGTTGGGGCAGACAAAGTCTTCATGTCTTGAAAGCAACGGTGGGGACAACATTGAAGCTAATGAGTTGTAGTGTATTGAAGGAAGTGCTAGGAAACTTAATTAATTCCCTGTGTGTACGCTGCAAAGACTGCGCTATAAATTTGTCATGCAAGTTGCGTTCAAAACATTTGGAGACCATCTCTGTCCATCTTTAAAGGAAGGAACTTGGACTTTTATTATATTTTGTTTTCAAAATTTCTTCATTTGTTACATTGTCAATTTAATTGAAAAATGTGAAATTTTCATGTAAAACTAGTTTGTAAAGGTTTGAAAATCTAGAATTTCGGATTGACATTGATAGGAGTGACAACGTTTCTCAAAGTTTGAAGATCTCCATCTGGTGTCAGCATATGATATAAAATAAATTATGATATAAAACGATGCAGATTAATTATTTATTTCTACTTTAAAAATAAATATTTATATAAAAATTAGAAATATGCATTGTAATAATTGAATTGAAATAATTCATATATTTATATTATATTTTTTATAATATTTATGCATCGCACGAGTGATTAGATTAGTCAATATTTAATAATATAAATAATTATTTGTAATTTGAAATTCGGGGTTCGTTTTGGTAGAAAATAAGAATATACATATGTCAACAAATGTGTCGCTTCAACCCAGTAAAATTCAGCTAAACTTATTTTTTCAAAAAAAATATTCAACAAAATATGGCAACTTTGCTTCAAGAAGATATTAAAAATCTTAAGTTCAGCAAACTATGTTCAATTGGCTAATGGAATCAAAATGAGAAAACAAAAATCAAGATCTTCAATTGGGAGAGGTTTGAAAAAAAAAGGACTTCTGAAGTTCAATTTCTTAGTTTACTAGACTTCTACGCCTCAGCAATTGCTTCATCATATAATATATACTATAATAATATAATATTATCTTTGTTATCATATTTGCATAAAGTAAACTCTAACTGTAGTGACATAGCACTAACAATTAGTAATTATTAACTCAATCGGCTTGCGTTAGTTGACACATATAGTCCACATCTTAATTAAAAATCTTTATATTGCTATGATAATATCATCAAGATAAAGTTAATGTTTCTTCTTGATCAAAATTATCATTAAATGGCAATCCATCTAAATGCTTGACACCTCCCTGAACCCATTCATATTTGTTCATTAAAAAAGTTTTGACTACCCGTATGAAAAAAAAATAATATAAAAAAAGAAGCCAATGCAACGGATTCTAGCTAGCTAACAAAGATATCAAAGAAATGAAATCAGATATCATAAAATATGAGTTGCTGTAAGTAATACCCTACATATTGTTATGATATATAAGTAAACACTCTTAAACTTCCAGTTGGACTTTGGGAGGGAATTATTCTCGTCTTCATGCTTTATACCCCTCTCAACAGTTGTTAATTATTATTACTTAATTATTTTGCTTCGTGCATCAAGTAAAATTAATATAAAAAATATTACTGTTCGATTCGGATTTGAAGTCATGAATTGGAGATTCCGAAATCCAACTATGAAAATTGTAATATTTTCATAATAGGATCAGAGATCGATCGGATGTTCAACGAGATTAATACATTAAAATAATATTATAATCATTTAAAATATATATCACAACTAATATTTATAATATATATATAAATGTAATAATATCTATTAATAACTGATATAATATAAAATATTATTTATTGTGTGTTTAAAATGTTGATGTTTATTCAAAATAATGATGATGGATAGATTATTCTTATTATTTATTTATTATTATTGATGCCATATTATTTTACTTTGAACAATTTTTAATTTGCTTAGTATTTTACTTTATTTTAATCTTTGCACCTTTTTCTTTCATTAATTTATATTTTTCTATCAATTCTCCTCCTACAATTTTTTTAAAAAAAATTATAGATGTGACACCTAGCATAAGACTTCATTCCCTATATATATAGATAAATATATTTCTTTCATTTCTTACAACATATTCTCATCTTGATTTGAGTTGAACTTTTTCTAAAAAAATCTTTATTATATTTCAAAATTTAGTGCTTATCAAAAAAATATGATGATTGATATATAATACTAATAATGCTATAATAATTATTTTAACTTTCTATTTATTTTATATGGAATTATTTTATTTCCACATATTTCTTTTCTTTATTTTTTCTTATTCACTCTCCTCTCATTTAGTTCCTATTTCTAATTTTGTTTTTGCCAATTTTTTTTATAAACTTTAATGCTTACCTAAAAATCATGACTATTAATATTATTATACTAATAAATCATATTAATTGTCTTAATTCAAATATTTGTTAACTTTCCAATTATTTTATTTAGCTTTCATTTTCCTTTTCATACCTTTCTTTTTTTTTAGTTATCATTTTTTTCTCCTTATTAAGTTTCCTCCCACATGTATCTAGTTTCCAACTTTTTTAATTATGTTCAATTACTTTCCCTTTATAACTTTTTTCTTTTCATTTGTGTGATAGATTTTTACTTTTGATCTATTTTTTTTTCAAAATAACAATCGAATCGATTTTTAGTCGGTTCACCGTCCAATTTTTTTTGTTTGATTCTATTTTATCAATTACTTTGCATAGAAATCGAACTAGATCAGCCATCAGTTCACGATTTAATCGGTCGCAAAATTATTATCCTTAGAAGTATTTATATATCAACTATCTCTATCCAATTAAATGAAAATTAAGAGCTTTAACAATAATTAATAGAACAGAAGTTGCTTGATACAAATATTAAACATTTAATATGAATTACAAATCAATTAAAATTATCTGCGGACTAATGAATTTTTCAACGTTGGATTAATATAAAAATTAATATAACTATTTAACCTTAATTAATAATTATCTTGCCTCAATTATTCCTTAACCTTAATTAATAATTATCTTGCCTCATTTATTCCCGCCGAATATTCTACTCGAGGTCCCTATAATACATGAACTTGGGACCCCTTGTAACAACATCTACAAGTATTCTTTGGCATTTTGGCTCTCGAATAGGAGAGAGAAAGAAGTGGGCGAGACCAGATACAGTGGCGAAGCAGGAGAAGGCCATGGCTTCTACTTCCCTCTGTAAGAAGCTTTCTCTATTGTTTGATCCCAATACGTCTGTCATGGTTCCCGTAATCCAACTTTGATCTCTCTTTGAACGGCTAATAATTTCCCTGCGTGCTCCTCTTCTTGGTTTCTGATGTTTAATTTGGATCAAAATCGCATCTTTGATAGTTCGTAGGAAGAAAAATCAGTTCTTGTGATGAATGGTGTGTGGACGAAGACGAATTTCCTGAGGCTTTTGGGATGGAAAGTGGCAATCTTGAAGGGTTTTTATGTTTGGGAAAAGTAATATGTTTTGCGTCTTAAATATGGTTGAAATGGATTCTAATTGGAGAAACAGGAAAACATAAAAAGTATGGACGCATTAGAAGTTTAGGATTTGTTAAATTGATTTGTTGCAGTGTCATAAATGCATGCCACTCATTTGAGTTTTGCATTTCGTGAGGCAAATATAACTGCACGTTTCTAAGCTAAATTTGGCAGGCAACAAAATTTTGACATCCGCTCCTCGGGTTGTTGTACCGTTTCTGATTATTTTAATGGTAGAAGCAACTAATTAGTCTTTTTAAATTAGTTCAGGGTTTAGGGTTTTTTTAAATGCCTTAAAATTTTCTTTTTAAATCTGTACTAAAATAAGCACCAAATAAGCCAGAGCTATGACATCATAGAAAGTAGCATTCATCAAGAACGAAACTGTAGTTGATGTGTATCATTCGATTGGGTTGCACATAATTTTTATCTGAATGGATATGAGACAGAAAAGTGTTTGTCAACACTTAAATTTTATGGAACTGGACCTTGAGGTTCTGATTGAGTGCACCCATAATCTTTTTAAAGCGACCAAGGAATTTCTAACTACTCTAATAATAAGATACTAGAAATCCACATAGAAATTTCAGAGTCATGAAATTCTGATATCATGGTCATTTCTTTGGAAACAAGACACTCGAATCTCTATGTGGTTCGAGTAGGAAATATGCCAATCTAGAAAATGAATATTGTCAATAAGTTTGTGTTTTGTAATACTTATTCAGATTCAGTTATTGCTGCTCTGATGCCCTTGCTCCATTTTCAGATTGTGTAAGCTAAGTATGGAAATGATTTTTGTAGGTTTTGTTTCTGTCCTGCTTCTCTCACTCTTTGGATCCAGTCTTGGGAGGCCATTATACCCACTGCCAAGTAAGCAGGACAATGAACACAAACAACCCTTGCAGACACATAGGCCATATAATATTGCACACCGGGGTTCAAATGGAGAGATTCCTGAAGAAACAGCTGCTGCCTATATGGTATATTCCATATTTTCTGGCTCTTAATATATTCTATATTTTCTGGTAAGTGGTAATCATACAACTCGGTTGAATGTGTCAAAATGTTATAAAAAAGGGTGAATTACTTTTTCAAGCTTTGTTGTTGTAATATAAACCAACGATGTAAAGCTATAAAAATCTCATATGTGATGATCTCGTTGTTCTGCTTAATTATTTCAACTTGTGGAACCATCAATTTATGTTTCTTCTTTCTCAAACAATATAAATTTATCTTTCTTTCAGAGGGCAATCGAGGAAGGAACAGACTTCATAGAAACTGATATTCTTGCAACGAAAGATGGTTCGCTGATATGTTTCCATGATGTAATACTCGATGATACAACTGATATTTCTAATCACAGTGAATTTGCTCACCTCAAACGGACATACAATGTTCAAGGGGTCAACATCACTGGTTGGTTCGTAGGTATGTAATTCTATAGGTTCCTTTTCTTTATCTCATAAATTTTGATCTATCTTTTCAAAGAATTATGCAAACTTATGTTGCAAAGCATTTTTAAACTAAGTTCCAAAACTAACTACCGAATTGTTGGAATATTATGCTTATATATTATGTGAATTTCTTTCTATTTAATTAAGAAGTCTAGCAGCATTGATGTTTCTGGTTTTCCAATGTAATATTAGTAATAGAAAAATCAATTTGCTTGCATTTACTTGAGACTGCTTCTTGAAGTTTTAGTTCATTATGAAATAAGCGGGTCATAGATATTTCATGCACAAGAGCACCCCCCAGAAACTTGTTTCACAAAATTTCTCTTGCATCCATTGTGTCATAGGAGAAATGTATTGCTTTGTAATAATTTCTTTTACTTTGCTTATCATATGGAATCGCCATGCTCATGCTTTATCTGCAGTTGATTTTACACTCGAGGAACTCAAATCACTTAGGGTGAAGCAGAGGTATGCATTCCGAGATCAGCATTACAATGGTGAGTTACCTTTTGTTAGTAACTTTTGTATTTCAAAAGTCATGGGCTTATTCTCTTTTGTGATGTTATATGTTATGTGAAGGAGACTTGAATCCACTTAAGGGAAATATACTATTAGCAAATATTCATAAATCAAGTTTGAGTTCCAAAGGAACCAGTATTTATACGATTCCAAACACCTCATATAACAAATAGTATGGAAACCTAAATAATAGGAAAATTAGAGGTAACCTAATCTAAGGAAAACTCCTAATAAAAGAAAATATAATATAAAGAAAACTCCTAATAAAAGGGAAACCAGTCAAAAGGAAACTAAACTAATCAAATTACCTAACTAAAGGGCTCTTGCTAAAGATCCATAACCAAAGACTAAGTGATCATAGGGCATAAGGTCCATAATATTATTCATGCTCAACATCATTATGCCCCTGTTCTTATAATAGAAAGATGCTTTTGTATTAATTTTATTTACTAATCATATTTAATCTGATTCGTTTCTGGAAGTCATATATGAACCAGTCACTGGTTATCTCCTTCCGCAGGAAAAAGAAGATACACCATTTCCTTATCATAAGATGGATAATGATAGTAATTACGCTGCGAGTTTAAGTAAAATGATGCAAAAGAGAGAAGAAAATGAGAGAACTATGTTGCAATTCTTTTTTTTTTTTTTGAGGGAAGAAAGGATGACTACCGGATTTGGATAGTCATCCGTGTTGTATTAGTAAAATATAGAGGACTATGTTGCAATTCTATCATTTGCTCAATCTAAATCAAGACTGTTTAATTTTTTCAGATTCATTTATTTCAGTTTTCATGGTTTTTTGATCTTGTAAGCTTCCTTCCTGCAGAGTTGGTTTGTTTATCTGCTTTAAATTTCCAATAATCTGTTTAACAGGGAAATTCACAATCATCACATTTGAAGAGTTTATTGCCATTGCACTTGATGCCAACAGAATTGTGGGAATATACCCGGAGATAAAGAACCCAGTGTTCATCAATCAGCGAGTGAGTAAACATATATCACATTTGATAGCTTCCAGAAGTTCACAATATGGAAGCTTTCAATTTTAGAAAGCTTATTTGCCGAAAAAAAAAATTTAGAAAGCTTTCCTATTGCTCCATGGGATATGGATATCTGATCAATTAGTGTCAGCTTTCACTATTAGAACTTGTTTTTTGTGTCCGCATTAGAAGGTTTAGTTCCGATTTCCCTCATGTAAATGTTCTGTGAGTGGTGCTATTCTGTTTAACTCCGATGAAATTGTTTAATCTCTACTCTAAACAAGTTTGCATAAGCTGGGTCTACATTTTGCCATAATTTCAAATTTTGAATTGTTTTTAATATTGAATCTGATGCATTGGGATCTTTTAATTCTCTTTTCATTGATAGGTAAAATGGGCAGATGGAAAGAAATTTGAAGACAAGTTTGTCGAAACTCTTCTGAAATATGGGTACAAAGGGTCATATATGTCAAAAGAATGGCTGAAACAGCCAGTGTTCATACAGTCATTCGCCCCAACTTCGCTAGTATACATATCAAAATTGACAGACTCCCCAAAGATCTTTCTCATTGATGATGTCACAATGCCAACTCAAGATACCAATCAGGTTCACTTTGCTCAGACATTGAAAACACCAGTATTTAGTTTTTTTTTGTCTTGATTCCTTTTGATAGGTAGACTTCATAATGCTATACATATTAATTTTCTGAGGGATATGACACATATCTAGTATGTATTTTTATGCTTTGATCCGACTGCAGAAATCCATGACCACCTTTGAAATAATTAAACTACAATAGGGTAGCATACTATCTTTTCTATGTTTACTGCCTCTTATATGATTCTGTATCTCAATGAATATTTTCTGTGCAACTCTGCAGTCGTATTGGGAAATTACTTCAGATAGCTATCTTGAATACATAAGCAACTATGTGGTCGGAATTGGACCATGGAAGGACACAATTGTTTCCCCTCAAAACAATTATTTGACTACACCCACTGATCTTGTTGACAGAGCACATGCTCATAACCTTCAGGTAAGTCACATCCATGTATTTCTCAAACAGACATCCGAATATGAACTTGGACAGTTTGCTTTCTGCTCAATATGTTCATGAAACAAAAGATGTTCAATTATTCGTTTTAATCAAAGTATGTTGCCTAAGATGTCTCTTTTTTGCTGCAGGTACATCCCTACACTTACCGGAATGAGAACCAGTTCTTACACTTTGATTTTCATCAAGATCCGTATGCTGAATTCGAGTTCTGGATAAAGAAAATCGGGGTGGATGGGCTGTTTACGGATTTCACCGGAAGCCTGCACAAGTATCAGGAATGGGCAGCTGCATCTGCTGCTGATGAAAAGAGTGCCGATGCCCTGCTGCACAAGATAGCCCTCATGGTCTCTTCTTATGAAGGAGCTTGAAGCTTTCTTAGCTAAAATAATGGAACATTTCAATTTGATTCTACATCCAGTCCTGCTATTCATCCAATGTATTGTTCATGTATCATTCATTAAAATTAGAAATGTCCAAACTCCCAAGTACAGAAGATCAATAGTATGCGGCGGTGATCCCTCTCAAGAGAACGTCAAACATGTATATTGAAGGAAACAAAAGAATACACATTATATATATGCATGCGTACATATATATACACACACACAGAGGATAAAATTGTCTGAATAAGTTTGGACAATTTAATATATGAAAGGATAAAATACAAAATAAGACTTGAAATTTAAAAAAAGTTCGAGAAAGTAATTTGTTTGACTCTGTTATAACAAATGGGAAATCTAAAATATTTATCTTTATAAAATCGGATGATTGTTAGATAATTCATTTTTAAATGATGCCATTTTTAATCCATTGTAAATGATGCCATAAAGATAATTTGATTTTGTTTGTTTTGATGAACATAATTTTTTAGATAAAATAAATTAGAAAAAATAAGAAGAGTAATTTATTTTCATGTATTTGCTATATATCTTGTAAATATAAAAAAATATTTTGAAAATATGAATCAGTATGATTTTGTGAGAAAAAGAATAGTTTTTCTTGAAAAAAATTATTTTAAGGAAATTTAGCTTTTGGATAACTCGAAAATCATTTTCTTCGACCAAATATTTTCAAATTATCGATACTAAAAAGTAATGAAATCATTTTTTTGAAAAATAAAAAAAATAAAAAACTTAATTTTAAATGTAGTCTAACTGGGTTCGAATACAAAAATGGAAGCCCTGTTATTCTTTTAAAGTATTTTACAACATTCGGACTCAACATTATTAAAGCATTCAATTTGAAATATATGCTATTTTATTTTCTAATGAGTGGATCAAGTTTTCTGGATAACGAAGTTTTATTATTTTTTTCGGCAATGATTTGAAACCCGTGATTACTAATTTCAATCCAAAATTCAAATGGATATAAAATTAAATTGGACAAGAAAAGAAAACAAATTGTTAGAATAAGCCCTAAACCCATTATTTTGCAAAAAAAAAAATCCAATTCGATTCCGCTCGTCCGAACTGGTAACCGGAGGCTTATGTAATGGTGGCGGCACCTTTTATTAGGCCATGGATGACGGGTTAGGAATGGGATGTGGAGGGTTATTGATGGATGAGTTAAAAAGAGTTATTATAACTTACGTTTGAATATTTTATTTTTTATGATATAAAAGTTAGAGGGTTATGACAATTCTTAAAGTCACCATATTTTTATTCCATAGAACTATTTTAAATTATTTTTATCATTCTTTTTAATGCGTGCAATCAAATATCCTAAAGCTCTTGTACGTAGTATGTAAAATATTGATTCTCTAATTTACAAATTATCGATACATAAGCATCATTCCTCAATTCAAGTTTTAATAAAATTATCATTTTCTATACATCTCTTAAATTTTTATCCAAACAAAATATTAATTATCTTATGCTATCCATTATCATTTATATTTATCTAAACATAAGTTAAAATAATCTTCCTCATTCATAAACTTTCAACCCTTCTTAATCATCTTCAACCTATTCATGATCAAAGCTTTAGCGTTTTAACGCCCAACGACGATGACCGCCGACGAATCCGCCATGGGAGACCCAGAGGAAGCTCCAGTAGAATGTTGAATCTAGGATCTCGAAATTATTTTGATGATCATAAATTTGTAAGGAAACTTAGTTTGTACTAATGAACCTTTGATTGATCTATGAGAGACAGGATTTTTATGTTTTAGTAAGTGATAGGTCGACCGAGCTTGAAGAATGGACGACATATGCACAGAGAAGACAGTAAAGGAAAAATTCTAAGTGTGCAGCAGTCGTCCAGATGATGTGAAATGGTCGACCGATGTGAAGAACAAAGAATGAAGAAATAGAGCCAAGTATTGAGCGGTCGACCAAAGATGTATGGCGGATGACCGAAGACAAGGTTGAACAAGTAAAGGTCGCCCGGTGAAGATAGTGGGCGACCGAAGGTTCTAAGTTGACAGTACAGAGGTTGAAGAATGGGCGCTCCAAGGAGAAGTGGTCACCCTATGATGAAGATTATCCGATAATGATATGCCTAAGGAAGGAACGGACGTCTGAAGCTTAACAGTTGGACGACCGTAGAGCTGAAGATGAAGACATAGGTCGTCCAAGTGTTTTAGAGCGAAAATAGTGGACGACCGAAAGATTGTCAATGTTGGAAAAGGACATCCATAGGCTCATGAGTTAAAGCTATGGACGACCAAAGTAATGATAGAAGAATGAAAGGTCGACCGAAGGTGGAGAGCGAACGACCGATTGATTTCAGACGAAGACAAATGTCTTCCAAGAGTCTTAGAGTGAAGGCAAGTGGGTGACCTGAAGAATGTATGGTTTGAAGCAAAATTATGAGCGGGCATCCGAAGGATCAGTGGACGACCAATGATGAGTGAAAGGTCATTCGAGAGCTTATGAGGCAAGGCAGCGGTCGACCAGTCTATCTGACAGAAGAAGGAAAGGACATCCAAAGTATATGAGTGTTGTTAGAGGACGTCCGAAGAATGTCAGAAGAATAAAAGGATGTTCGAGGATCTCAGTATAAAATGAGTGGACGACTGAAGTACTTAGTAAAGAAACAGTAGACGTCCGAGGGACTCAGTGAAGAATGAGCGGATGACCGAAGTACTCAGAGAAGAATAAAAGGACGTCCGAGGGATTCAGGAAGAATTAGCGGATGATCAAAGAAGTGTCGAAGAATTCAATACAAGCCAAGTCGGGCAACCGAAGGTGAAGAACGGACAACCAAAGTAGCTTGACAAGGGACTTCAACTGAATGACGGACGTCCGAGGGATTGGTGTGCAATCAGCGGACGACCAGAGAAGAGTTGAAGAAAATAGTATAAGTCAAGTCGAGCGATCGAAGGAGAAGATCGGATGACCGAAGTAGCTTGACAGAAGACTGCAACTGAAAAGGATGTCCGAGATATTGGTGCGTAATCAGCGGATGTTCAGAGAAAAGTTGAAGAAATTAGCACAAGTCAAGATCCGGCGACCGAAGGATTGGCGGACGACCGAAGGAGCTTTACTAAAGAACAAAGGCTTAAGGCTCTGAACTACGGATGCCTGAAGGCGAACGGCAGACGACCGGAGCACTGGACGGAAATTCAAATGAAGACTTCACCAGAGCAGCGGTCGACCAAAATAGAGGATGCGGACGACCGAGGGATAGGTGAAGAGTATTGTACTTGCATTAACAGCTAGTTTTCTGAGAGAGAGATTAGGTCATTGGTGCAGAGTATAAATTGTAATCCCAAGAGTCTTGAGAAGTAACTTTGGCAAAATTGTTTAACCTGAGAGGTTTAGTGAAGAGCCTTAGTCCCTCCTTCTGAGTATTCGAGTGACGAATCTAGAATAGAAGGAAGTGTGCATTCAAGAGTGAACTTGTAAGAAGTTATCTCCTTTGTCCTTAAAAGAAAGAAAGGAGAAGAAGAAATTGTAAGGGAGCCTTCGCCCTAGAAGAAGGAATTTAGTGATCTTCGGAGGTCTCGAGCTCGAGAAGACCGGAGCGGAGACGTAGGCCAAGAGTTCGGCTAAACCTCGTCAACAAACCCTTGTTTGTTTTTTTTATATTTCTTATTTGCATTTGCATTTGTGTGCTTCCGCTAAGATAACTAATTTAGATAGCTGAAAATTTTAATACACCAATTCACCCCCACCCCCTCTTGGTGCCATCTAGATCCTACATAGAAGACCTCGAAGTACGGAACGAGGAGCATGAAGGGAAGGAGAATGAGGAGGATTCGTGGTCATCGAACTTCGAGGTGTGAGAGGCATTGGACTGGCTAGACTTGAGGGATGGTACTGATCTCGGCGGTGGCGGCAGCGACGGAGCTTCTCGCTCTGCGGCCTTCTGTAACCACCCTAACTTTTGAATTTCAAAAATATCTCTATAACTGAAAATCAGATTCAGAATCCCTAATATTAGGCAATCTTAAATCCCATATATGGTTCAATTGAACCTGGACACTTTTTATTCTCTCTCCATTAAATACCCCATCTGGCCATAGTTTCTTTTTTTTCCTTATCTTCTCTCATTCAAGGAAGAAAATGATCCCAAAGGAGAAGGTGAAGACAAATCAAAGGCTGAAGAGCGTCACCAAGGGAAGGATTATCGAAGACAAAAGCAAGGACAAATTGAGGACGAATGGGACAATGAACTTATGGGCTAATAGGTATATAAACAGGCGGATCCCTCTATACTAGACTTTTCTTGATAGATTATTGTATGCTAGGTTGTTCTAGATGTTATGAATGGATTAGCATTGATGTTTGTTTCCTCTAGCACTATTGTTAAACTCAAGTAGATGATGATGTTATGCCATAGAATTGTCTAGTAATTTAGTATGATTAGATTGATTTAGGGAGTTGATTTATAAAGGAATTTATATGATGATGATATGCCTTACGACTTGGATTTAAGATGTTCATGCCCTAGAAAATGCCTTCTCTACATGATGAATAATTAGAGATGATCTATGACAATGATGTATGGTTCATATGATGTTTCTTAGGGTTAAAATATGTAGAAAACATAGTCTTATTAATCCCCATATGATGAAATGTCTATAAGAACGAAATCAGGAAAGAACATCAGGAGAAAGGGGGCAGGATTCGCCCTGGAAGCCTCGGTCACGGCCATGACTGGAATGTCACGGGCCGTGACAGATGGAAAATAGGATCATTACCCTTCGTTCACGGGCCATGACCAAATTATCACGGTTCGTGACGTTAGAGAGTAGGAATTTCGCTCTTCGGTCACAGTCATGATGAACTGATCACGGGCCGTGACATTTGTGTCGGAAGTTCTCCCTTCGATCACCATGAAGATACTATCATGGGTCGTGACGCGCGGTCATGAGTTCGGTCACGAACCGTGACGTCAAACTGGGTAATTGTCCAGTCACAGCCGTGACTACTATCATGGGCCGTGACATAAATGAGAAGGAATGACCATTCGATCACGGTCGTGATATAGTTGTCACGGGCCGTGACCATGCAACTTGAAGACCCGACTATTCAGTCACGGTCGCGACAAGATTGTCACGGGCCGTGACCATGTTGAATGAAGTAGCCGTTTGGTCACGGCCATGACGGGGCTTTCACGGGCCGTGACAGGACAATCACGGGCTGTGACAGACTTGTCACGAACCATGATAGTAGTTTTACATATTGTTAGATGATTTCTATTATAATAGTAGATGATGTGAAATTCTCCTATAATCCTAAGGACTAATATGTGGACAAGATACAGGTTCAATCATCCACACGAAATTAATGATGAGGCCGCAATGCATTGAATGATTGAGACCGTAGTGTTTATGATGATGAGGGACTAATAGATCAGTTGCTATCTAGTTCCTGTTGCCTGGCCTTCTCTCCGCCTTGCAACAAATGGATTTCTCGAGCATCCTTTTCGGTCATGACTTGTGCACCCCAATGACCTATTGGCGAAGCCTCTAAAGACTCATGAGCCATTCAAAGTCACAACAAAGCAACCCTCAAAGTCACCTCAAAGTCACTAATGATATAAGAAAAACTTAAGAAGATAATCACTTGGTTTAATGTTTGCATTGAGCATGTTGCATTAGACGTTAAGGAATGATGTTGTTGTATTTCCATGTATGCCAAAGAAAGTTAAATGATGAATGAAATGAATATGATGAAAGAACTCAATGATGATGATGATGTGGAATAATGAATATTTGACCATGGGTCATGCTTACTCCTTATGTATACGCTCAGAGTGATTGATGTTTGACTATATGTCATAGCTCACTCATGATGCAACAAAATAATGATATGTTAATAAAAAGAAAGTTATGTTAATAAAGTATGTATGTAGTGGTTTAAGTTTGATTGATGTCATAGCTCACTCTTGATGCAAGAAAGTTATGATATGCCAATGATGATGAAAGTAAANAAGTTATGTTAATAAAGTATGTATGTAGTGGTTTAAGTTTGATTGATGTCATAGCTCACTCTTGATGCAAGAAAGTTATGATATGCCAATGATGATGAAAGTAAAGTTATGTAAGGAAAGATGATTAACTAAAGATGATGAAAGAAAGTAAAGAAAGAAAGTAAGATATGAGAAAGATGAGATATGTAAGAAAGTATGTATGATGTTATATGATGACCCTCATGTTATGATTATGAATGATTAATTATGATGATATGGTTTAAGTTTCATGCTTTTATTCCATCATGAAAAGTATCTTTCTATTGTGCCTTACATATCTGAGCTTTATAGCTCATGGTGGATTTTGTTTCCCCCTGCTTTGGATCCTGCAGGTTAGTGATCTAAGGTGTCATGGTTACTGGTGGTACATGCGGCAATAGATGTTCGTGATGATGATGTTGTTTGCACATGAGTAGTGGTCCTAAGTCAAGTGTCTTTCGATTAATTCCTTTCCCAATGATGTAATAGTTATTTCTAAGTCAAATTATATTATGTAAGACTTCCGCAATTATTTTATGTTATGAATAGATTTTTTAAAAGTTTTCTATTTTCCGCATTTGGTTGACCAGTCTTAGTGTCAACCCAAAGGTCAAGAAAAAGTATGATGTGTAACGCACTCAGGAGGGCATTATGCCACGTGGTGGGGTGGTCTTCTGGGTGTGTTACAGTTATATTATCAGAGCCTAAAGTCGGGACTCTCTTGATGTCCCCATTGTAGTTAGAGTCTCATGTGCAAAGCATCACGAACAGTCACAGCACTAACCAGAAGTAAGTTCCTTTAAGGCACTACTATTATTATGATTGACATGATTATTTTATGCTGTATGTAAGTAGATGACTCTCATATGTGTAGTTAAGTATCAGACTAGAGCCATCCAAAAATCAGGAAGAAAAACTCTCACCTCCTATGTGATGTTTAGGAGAACATTAGAACTTTTGGAACATAATATCTCTAAGATATGAAATAGACCTCAAGGGACTAGGTGATGAATTTATTTCCTAACATGGAATGTTTAAATTGAGATATTGTCCCATTGATTTTGAAAAGGTCATATGAATGAATGATTGTATTTGTCCCACACTAAGAGTTTTCATGTGGTAAAGCTAAAATGACTTAATGCAATATTAGATTAGGAAAAAGTAAGTTAGTGATGTCACACAACAAGTAACAAACAACAATCAGAGGCCCCAAGATAATGGGATTAATGTGGTTCAGTGATTAAAATAGATATGAAAGATGATCCCTAAATAGTTCTCGTAGAAACTAGTGTTACCTTAGTGAAGGACATATTATTGAAATATTGATATAATGTCACACCATGCCAATTAATGGTATGACCCAAATTCTAAGGAGGTTATTCGGGGACATGATGAATCAAAAAAGGTTTTCTTTAGAAGTAAAAGATTATTAATGTGATCCTTGTAAAAAAATTATGCTGACATTGAAGTTTTGAAAGATCAAATTATTGATTGAGAGTATGACTATAGAAGTTTAAAATGCTTAGATGATTATAAATGTTGAGAATTCCATTGGAAGAGTTAGGAGAAGATATTTCTAAGGAATGCTATAATTATTTTGATTGAATGCTTATGCAGATAAAAATTATGAACCAATTGACTGAATAATAGAAATTAGAATTTTGAAATAGACTCAAGCGACTTAATACTTGATTTGATCAAGAAAAATTTTAGAAACTCATGATGATCGAGTAAGTAATGGATTTTTCATAAGTGTTGTATAAATTGAGATTTGAAGGATGTACTCGAGTGATCACTTAACCTGCAATGAGATTAAGGAAGAATTTAATTATGTATGTTTGCAAATCGATAAGATTGAAATTAATATTATATGATGGTAGCCAAATGTGATTTACAACATGATTCCCAACAATGAAGGAAAGGTCAATAGTCACACCTCACAATGTATTTATGATAGTTATGTTAATATTTTTATAATTGACAATGTTAAGTTACTACCACTAATAGACAATGCGGTCCAAAGAAGGATTCACAAAAATAAAGTAATAAAAAAGAACATGATCGGACATGAATTGGTTAATCATATTAATGAGACCTATGCAGGTCATATTGAGATCCTTTCTTGCATAATGGATCATTGTATAGATGAACCAAGACAATAGTGTCTAAAGTAAAGGACAGTAAAAGACACACATGTACTAATGAGGGTGTGCATGTACTTTGATTAAAGCGACTATCAAATAGTACATGACCCAAGTCACGTGTATGAACATGAATGAAATACAATTTCCTTATCCAAACATGATTTATTATAAATAGTTAGATCAAGAAGTCTAACTTTTGCAAGATCAAAGATCATTCTAGTTTAGAGTGAAAAGTAAGCTATGTTTAAATAAGTGAATTAGTATCATGTTGAGCTAAGCTATGGACACTGCCCATTTACTCTAAAGAGCCATAGTGAAAGTAAATTTCTTACTCATGTATGAAGAATTCTCGATCCTTAAGACCAATGTCCATAATGAGTGTAGTTGTACATGATTGGTCATGAATGACTGATTTGCTAACACGCTGATCCCCAATTGCATCAACTAGTTGATAGAGGACCTATGAGATTTTGATAATTTATATTATGGTTGGTCCTAAGATCTCATGTGAGGTAAGACCTCAAATATGGTGTGAAGTATAATTTGATCGTTAGGTTGTGTCAAGGATATGATGATTCTAAAAGGATCATGAAGTGGGTCTTAATGATTGCTAAGATGTTTGACATTATGTTAAAAGTTATAATTGATTTATATATTGTCTGCACAAGATGAGCATATATCTTGATGAAACAAGTTAGAAGGTGTCTTATGCTATTTAAGAATGTGCAAAGATAAATGTGGCCACATGTATATGTCCAAGTATTAATTATGATTAGGTAGATTAAATGACATCTAGATATTGATAAAGATGATTTGAAAATGATTAAAGAAACATATATATCTCCAAATGATAATAAAAGAAGCTTAAGTTAATTAACATTATGACAAACATGGATAATCATGAATTATAGGAACTGGTTATAGACACAAGTTCACTATATCAAGAGAAGTGTTGAGGAGTGACACAAAAAGAAAATGTATAATAATATTTCTAAGGAGGTTATCTAATACATGACAATCAAGAGGTGAAATATTTATTGTATATAAGAATTTGATGGATATGACAAAAGAAAGCTACAACCATGAAGAATGTCTTTGATGAATAAAAAACCTGATTAATGATATAGGATTATCAAGTAATCATGAGAATGTATAAATGATCATTGGAAGAATTCTAAAGTTCTACACGATCTGAATTATTGTTATACACATAAATTATTAAGAGGTAAAGTAAGGGAAGACAAAAGGCAAAGACTTTATTGGGTTCCCTATTCAGGCTCAAGGAAAGGTATAATTATCAAATTGATAATTGAGAATTTTATGGAACAATCGATGACTACCAGCTGAAAATTATAGCGATCTATAAGGAGTTATAAGTGGGATAGAAAATATAAATGAATTAGTCATGAATCGTTGAAGGCAAGGAGGATTTAGATAAAATGTATACCCAAAAATCTGGGGTATAAAGAGAATTAAGTGTGTAAGTAAAAGATACAAGAATGATCAAGCGGTGATGGATTATACTAAGAGATAAAGGATAGGATGTGAACCCTTTGGTTAGATAGCTACTCTATGCGTCCAAATTCGAGGACGAATTTAATTTTAAGGAGGTTATTATGTAACCACCCTAACTTTTGAACTTCAAAAATATCTCTATAACTGAAAATTAGATTCAGAATCCCTAATATTAGACAATCCTAAATCCCAGATATGATTCAATGAACCTGGAAACTTTTTATTCTCTCCCCATTAAATACCCCAGTCGGTCCTAGTTTCTCTTTTTTCCCCTATCTTCTCACATTCAAGGAAGAAAATAATCCCAAAGGAGAAGGTGAAGACAAATCAAAGGCTGAAGAGCGACGCCAAAGGAAGGATCATCGAGGATGAACGCAAGGACGGATTGAGGACGAATGTGACAATGAGCTTATGGGCTCATAGGTATGTAAACAGGCGGATCCCTCTAGATTAGACTTTTCTTGATATATTATTGCATGCTAAGTTGTTTTAGATGTTATGAATGGATTACGATGATGTTTGTTTCCTCTAGCACTATTGTTAAACTCTTGTTAAACTCAAATAGATGATGATGTTATGCCCTAGAATTGTCTAGTAATTTAGTATGATTAGATTGATTTAGGGAGTTGATTTATGAAGTAATTTATATGATGATGATATGCCTTACGACTTGGATTTAAGATGTTCATGCCCTAGAAAATGCCTTCTCTACATGATGAATAATTAGAGATGATTTATGACAATGACATATGGTTCATATGATGTTTCTTAAGGTTAAAATATGTAGAAAACATAGTCTTATTGATCCCCATATGATGAAATGTCTTTAAGAACGAAATCAGAAAAGAAAGGAGAAAGGGGGCAGGATTCACCCTGGAAGCCTCGGTCACGGCCATGACTGGAATGTCACGGGCCGTGACAGAGGGAAAACAGGATCATTACCCTTCAGTCACGGGCCATGACCAAATTGTCACGGGTCGTGACGTTAGCGAGTAGGAATTTCGCTCTTTGGTCACGACTGTGATGAACTGATCACGGGCCATGACATTTGTGTCAGAAGTTCTCCCTTCTGTCACGGTCGTGAAGATACTATCACGGGCCATGACACTAGGTCGTGAGTTGGATCACGAATCGTGACATCAAACTGGGTAATTGTCCAATCACGGTCGTGACATAAATGAGAAGGAATGACTGCTCGGTCACGGCGTGATATAGTTGTCATGGGTCGTGACCTTGCAACTTGAAGAGCCGACTGTTCGGTCACGGTCGTGACAAGATTGTCACAGATCGTGACCATGTTGAGTGAAATGGCCGTTCGGTCACGGCCATGACGGGGCCTTCATGGGCCGTGACAAGACAGTCATGGGCCGTGACAGACTTGTCACTGGCCGTGATAGTAGTTTTCCAAATTATGTTGTTAGATGATTTCGATTATAATAGTAGATGTTGTGAAATTCTCCTGTAATCTAAGGACTAATATGTGGACAAGATAAAGGGTCAATCATCCACATGAAATTAATGATGAGGCTGCCATGCATTAAATGATTGGGAGCGCAGTGTTCATGATGATGAGGGACTGGTAGATCATCTGCTACCTAGTTTCTGTTGCCTGACATTCTCCCCGCCTTGCAACAAATGAATTTCTCGAGCATCATTTTCGGTCGTGGCTTGTGCACCCCCATTGACCTATTGGCGAAGCCTCTAAAGACTCATGAGTCATTTAAAGTCACAACAAAGCAACCCTCAAAGTCACCTCAAAGTCACTAATGAGATAAGAAGAACTTAAGAATATAATCACTTGGTTTAATGTTTGCATTGAGCATGTTGCATTAGACGTTAAGGAATGATGTTGTTGTATTTTCATGTATACCAAGTATAAGAAAAGTTAAATGATGAATGAAACGAATATGATGAAAGAACTCAATGATGATGATGATGTGGAGTAATGAATATGACCATGGTTCATGCTTACTCCTTATGTAGACGCTCAAATTGATTGATGTTTGATTATATGTCATAGCTCACTCATGATGCAACAAAGTAATGATATGCTAATGAAAAGAAAGTTATGTTAAGAAAGTGTGTAGGTAGTGGTTTATGTTTGATTGATGTCATAGCTCACTCCTGATGCAAGAAAGTTATGATATGTCAATGATGATGAAAGTAAAGTTATGTAAGGAAAGATGATTAAGTAAAGATAATGAAAGAAAGTAAAGAAAGAAAGCAAGATATGAGAAATATAAGATATGTAAGAAAGTAGGTATGATGTTATATGATGACCCTCATGTTATGATTATGAATGATTACTTATGATGATATGGTTTAAGTTTCATGCTTTTATTCCATCATGAAAGTATCTTTCTATTGTGCTTTACATATCTGAGCTTTATAGCTCATGGTGGATTTTGTTTTCCCCCTGCTTTGGATCTTGCAGGTCAGTTATCTAAGATGTCATGGTTACTGGTGGTGCATGCGGCGATAGATTTTCGTGATGATGATGTTGTTTGCACATGAGTAGAGGTCCTAAGTCAAGTTGTCTTTAGATTGATTTCTTTTTCAATGATGTAATAGTTATTTCTGAGACAAATTATATTATGTAAGACTTCCGTAATTATTTTATGTTATGAAGAGAGTTTTTTTAAAAGTTTTCTATTTTCCGTATTTTGTTGACCAGTCTTAGTGTCAACCCAAAAGTCAAGAAAAAGTATGATGTGTAACGCACTCAGGAGGGCATTCTGTCATGTGGTGGGGTGGTCTTGTGGGGCGTTACATTGTCTCCCTCACTTCGGCGTGGCTGTCGAATGCCCACGGCGGCCTGCTCTCACGCCCCCTCCAGCCCCTCTCCAACCGCACCCAGAAGTATACTTCCCACATCCGAGCCAACCCTCTCGAGTTTTTCGTCCCTTCTACCGATCGTTTGATGTTTAGCACTTTCTTTTGCGTATAACTGTAGTTCAACTGGTTATTTTGTTTGTATAGTTTTTTGTATGCTTAATTTTTTTATTTTCTTGTTGCTTGACCTTTTACATGCGCAATTTTTTAGGAGTGGGAAGGGAGATTGAATGTTGGTATGGCGAATTCCGTAACAACTGCAATCAGGGACGACATTAGAGAAATGTCCATAGGAAGAACAAAGAACACTGAGAAAGCTGATCGTGCCACCGTCGTGCAGGTTCTTGTCATTGATTTACCTTTTTTTATTTGGTGAAACTTAAAATTGAAGCGAGATAACTCCCAAAACAGTTGTGTTGAAAATTTTCTATTTGGTTTGCAGGCCATTGACCCCAGAACTCGAATGGTTTTGTTCAAGATGCTGAACCGAGGAATCTTTCATGACATCAATGGTTGCATTTCTACTGGGAAAGAAGTATTAGTTCAACATTTTACTCTTGTTTTTTATTTGACACACTTTTTTTAGATAAGTAACCACATACTTTCGTGTTGAAGTCATAAGTGGAAATCTATTTTAGAGATTGAAATGTGCTCGGAGCAAATTTGACAGATAGCTATAAAATTGAGGTGAACAATATTTCCTTTCCAGGCAAATGTCTACCATGTGCAGACCCACATACATACAGTGTTGGGGTCCTCAGCTTTCTCAACTTTTCGATATATATATATATATACTAGTA